>VTPC01000541.1:210343-263977 GCA_011009095.1 Ignelater luminosus
CTGGCTGCTGCTGCTCAAAGCAAAAATGAATCCGTACAAAAGCTTCCATTTTTTTGGGCTATTCATGTTATCTAATTGAAATAAGTTTTACCCATGGAATAAGAATGAGTTGATTCGAGGATTTGAAGATCTACCGAAAAATGCTCAATTTTAAAATCAAAAGCTGCAGAGACTTTTGTTTCCAATCTAAATACACTTTGTGGCAAGAAAAAGCAGGATTTGCAAAATCCTTCAAAATCTATCAAGAAATAATGAAGATTGATTTACTCAAAAAAAGGTATGAAAATCTCAGTTTGAAAGATTGTCAGAACTCTACATTGAAATCGATCCTTGCCAAAGAGTACAAACAAAAAATATTAAAGTTTACTTACTTACCGTAAAAATCAAATAATCTACATATTCATATTCATATCTGCTATATGGCAAGTCGGCTCCTAGCAGCTGTTCATTAATCACCCAATAGGAGGGAAGCAAGGGGATCAATCTGACACTTTTTGAAAACGAGAAATCGGAATCGAGAACGGAAAATCCGACTCGATTCGATTAACACCGCACTTTTCTCCATGGCTCGCCACTTAAAAGATTTGTAACTCGGTTAATTATGGTCCAATCAAACAAGGGATTTTTCTAAACTAAACATCATTAGGGCAACAAGCTTAGGTAGGTAACAGTAGTGTTTCACCGTTTTTGAGGTCGGTTAGAATAAAAAGATGTAAATTGTCTTCTTTTGGACCTTTTGGAGCAGTTATCCGAGTTCTGATGGAAAAGTAGTTATTGCACTTTGATGCGCCATGGAATAGGGAACAAAAAAGGTTCAATGTATTTTTTTCCTACAAGGTCAAAGTAAAAACGGCCCTGGGATGGATACCCTTTGAGATACAGAAACGAATCTTTTGCAATGAATGTGCTTTAGTGATCTATACGTGATTCTGTAAGCAGATTTCGCATCTTTCCAATAAGACCTTCGAAACCCTTTTATTTTTGGGTAATTAATGCTGAAATTCAGCAAATAGCTTCCCCAAATCTTTATCCATTTTGCCTTCAGATTCTGTTAAAATGGCAGAAGGAACTTCGGAAATTTTGAAATCTCCTGTGAATTCGTAATTTTTGGTCTTTCGTCATTTGTGCCGGAAGGGTACGTCCTATCAGCTAAAAACCTTAACCATTGTAAAAAAAAGATAAAAATGCGTAAAAAGTGCAATTCGCCCTCTTTTCGAAAAAGCACTACTTGTTCCGATAAATTGGATTTGATGGTATAACGTAGAAAAGTTGATTCAGGCGGTCAATGTAAGTGTTGCTTGGAGATATCTTCCGCTCTCATTACTCACCATACGTATAATATTAATAAACTAAATAATTAGAATAATTTCGGCAAGAGTGCTTCGACTTCAAATTTTCACCATCGATCGTGAACAGAATGCAAAATACTTAAACAGTGTAGTATCCCTTTTTTTTGAAAAACCAAGTCTTGTACCTGAAAAATCGCATTTTATAGGATAACAGAGACAAAAGTAGGAAAGTTGATGCCCTTAGGCGTGCGGTCGGGTGATCAATAGAAGCGTTGTGGGAAGATATTTCGTGCTCATATAGTAAGTATGTGAGGATTCATAGGAATTTTGAAATCTACCGATAAATGAGCAAGATAGAAGTCTCTCAGTTTGAAAACCAAAGATTTCTCGATTTCCCAAATCAAATAACGATTTTGCATCAAAGGCGAAAAGTGTCCTTTTTGAAGATTATCTCATTTGCAGATTGAAAAAGATTTTTGTCATAGAGTGAAAGCAGAGATTACAAAAATAATAAATCTAAGAATTAAATCCGTCAATACATGGTCAAGATTAAGCTATGAGAAACGAGGACTAAAATTCGCAAAAATTCCAAATTTTACATAGATTTCGTTCATACAATTGCAAGAGTATTAAAAATCTACAAAGTGCAATATCACGTCTTGGGCAGCCTGGGATTAATACACGAGTGCTTATCGTGCAGTAGCTTGATGTAGTAGATAGCTCATGTTCGATTTGAACCCCATAGAATACTCGTTTACGTAATTGCTTTTCTTGATTGATAGTAGTTTTGATGGGTAAAGTGTAAACACACTTGTCAAAAAAGAAAAACAAAACTAGACATTAGCTCTCTATTTGCACCGCGGCTGAAAAGGACAGAAAAAGAATATTTAGCAGTAACTTCTTCTGTTCTTTACACTCGACGTAGAGAACTAACGTATATTTTTGTCTCTCTTCTTTGACAAGTGTGTCCACACTCTAGCTCAATGACAAACAAACATCTCATCTTCATATGACTTTTACCAAAAAGAAACAAAAAAGATAGAACAAAACCTTCACCAACCTCTTCTCGATGCTTCGTTCTAGCACATTTTCGAATGTTTGATATTTTTCGACTTTCGTGTTTTGTTTTTCATTGGAATTCTTTAGTAGAGAAGAATTGTCTAGTGCAGTGTTTCTCAAATGGTGTGCCGCAAAATTTTCCAAGTGTGCCACGAGATCTTAAAAAAACTAACGTCGTTTTTATTTTAACATCATTGTCCGAATATGCCAATACTACGTACGTATGCCGCGAAATTTTTTCGTCTTTGGAAAATGTACCACGAGAGTAAAAAGATTGAGAAACACTGGTCTAGTGTTGAAGTGGTGAAGCCTAGATGATAATATAGATTCAATCTGGTGAGTTGGTACACAAAAGAAACAATATCCTTTAGTTGCATTTCGATATCTCCCAAGGATTAAATTGCAAACTTCTCTGATGTACTGAATGAAAGTCAACCATGACGGTGTTAGTACAATGTTTGGCCAAAGCAGTCAAAGGCCTTTCCGACCTTTGTCCAAATAGGGAGACGAATTCTAGTACTGCAATGAATTAAGCAAGAAGAGTGTGATCAGCAGACAAATGTTTTCAACTTTCTATTTTTTGTACATTTTTAGATTTTATATGGCGAAATAAATTTGATTATTCAAAAGAATCTACCAAGATATGACCAAGACAAGGCCAACAATTTGAAATTCCACGGTTGGAATCTTTCAACTCTTTTTTTTTTCAGTTAAAGTAGACTTTACTAATAGAGTGTGGGCAAGATTTAAAGAAACATTGAAAAGGTACTAATAAATAAATTTTGAGCATTTGTAAATTTTCTTATTAAAGATTTACAGATAGAGTGAAAACCGTGACATAGAAATTCTTTAGAAAAGAAAGCAGAAGTCTCATTTTACTCGAGTATACTATTGCCCGTCACTTAACCTCAAATAGGTAGTAATTCCATCTATGGCCATAAGAAAAAATTATGCATAACTTCTTTTACCAGTTTTAGCTAGCATTTACTACTGAGCAAAACGATGCTTTACGAGTCATGAGGTATGCCTAAGCCCATGTATTTTAGAGCCAGATATCTTAAAACATTTCTGCAAAACTTACCCTACTCATAGTATAACATAATTTCTTGCGTCCAGTAGTAAATACAAACAGGAAGATATGGTGAGAGATGTTTCTAGGATCTATCTGTGGTAATTTGCACTCTTATTAGCAGTATTCATAAAATATACTTGCTTTCAAAACAGACAAGGATAAGACTTCCTAAAGCCTACGGCTTTCAGAAGTCAGGAGCTGACAATTATACAGAAGAACATTCTGACTGAGTTATTCTGCTTCAATGAGAATAGAAAAAGAGAGAAAATAATTTAAATAACTTCTTCATTTTGAATCTTGCTTTCGAAAGGTGTCTTATGAGTATCGCTCGAGATTGATCTGGTTTACAGCAGAACTTCTCAACTTGGTAGTACGCTGCTACTCTCAAAGGCATCGTAAGCAATTTGCAATGTATGCTTGGTACTAATACGCCTGGCAGGTATACGCGCATCTTAGCCAAGTTTAGAATCCCTTTATTCTTTTAGTGACCTTAGCAAAAAATGTAACACAATTTTTCTGTTATCCCTGGCATTGCGTATTAAACTTCTTTAGAAACTTAAGAAAAGCTTGAAAATTGAAATCAAAAAGACAAGATTGAAAAAGTCTGTAGATGCAGATAAAGAAATGGATGAGTTTTGGGTAGACGAGAATTATGGACCATGAGAGAGTAGATAGTGTTTCATTGGTTTGCAAAATTCCAGAGAAGTAGAACAACGCAATGAAACGAATCGCGTTATCGTGTACTCGAACAAAATGCTTGCAAGGCCTTTTTGTCAAAAAAGCTAACAAAGAAATTATTTCAATTAATTGGGATGTTTTGGGTTATCCGAAAATTTATATGTTCGATGGATTCTGTCACATAAAAATTCATAGCTTGCCTCCTAGTCGAATAATAAGCAAGTAATCGTAAGTCCTGTGTCAATGTTTTGTTTAGCGTGTTACTGAATGTTGCAGCTTCTTTCAGCTAATAATAAAGAAAATTATAACAATAACCATTTTAATGTGAAATGTTTCTTGTAAATACTGAAAGACTTTTGGAAGTATTAAGCGGGCACCCTGTATAAGAACGAAACATTTAATAATAATTTTACCTCCAGACTTGGAACATTTATTGCTTTTTATTTATAATAAGTAGTTATAATTTTATGAATTATATTGCATACCATTTATATTACCGTCACGGTTATTGCGAGCAAGATTTATGCAATAAACATTTAGAACAATTTGTAATAGTTTTGTTTTATTAATTAATATTATCGTCGAGATTATCGCAGTTACTATTATTCGTTTCTCTAATTTTAGTATTGAAAAAAAATAAGTGTTAGCATATCATTTAATTTATTTACTTATATTTCAGTATATGTCAAGAAATATTACACATTTTTTGCAGATTCTTTTTCTCAATATTAAAGGTACTTTTTGAAAAATGGTAATACATGGTATATTAGCTGATTTTTGTTTGCAAAACAGCTGCATGATGCACATTACAACATATTGATCAAAGGATTATTTTACAAACTTTTGTTTTCTTGTTGTTCTGTTGAAACATAGCAAACAAGATGAATATTCTTAAACGTTGCTACAGCTATTTAATGAGGAAACTTGTTTCCTTTACGTCTTTAAAATATTTTGCTCTATATTCATTGAAAGGAAGACAGTACTCAAGCTAACATATCACTAGTAATAAATTTCTGCCCATGCCGTATTATAGGTACTTATCTCTGATATCATTCGATATTTGGCAATAGTAAATATTTCTCCAATTCAAAACTAATTTCCGACATTCTGTTTGCAATTACTATTTGTGTTCGCAAAATCAAAAACATTGAATTCGCAGATGTCCATGGTTGATCAATTTTTAGCTTGGAACCAAGCAGTTTATGCTATTTGCATCTTATAAAAGAAGTAATTTACAATGTAATAACACTTTGGGCACTCTTGGAGTTCTAAGGTAAAAAAGTTAAAAAACTTTTCTTTTGCCCCCAGAAGCAATCTGCAGCTTTTCGCCTTTATAGGCCAAATAGTCGATCGTAGACAAAAATCAAAAGTAATTCTTGCTGAAGTTTTCTGCAAAAGACTTCAAGGTTTCATTAATGGCGAAAGCAATGAAATTTAGAAACTGATTACGGAAGGAAAGGTACACTCCAGAGTACCAATGTTGGGCAAAAATGTTCATGTTTGTTTCATCTTGAAAACGTTGATAAAATTGTAAAGCAAAACGTCTCCCAGAAGATAGTAACTATGGAATTTCTTCTTGATATTGCGTTTGGGGAGCAAATCCTGTTCCTAAAACTTCTGAACTAATGAAGAACTTCTTAAACTTTATTTCTCGAATTTTAGAGTTTCTGGCTCCAGGTTATACCATACCATAAACTATGCTATCAGACAGATCACGTTTTTTTGCAGACATAGCATAGTCTCGTAATGAAAGTTTTCTTGGCACGACCACTTATTAAAAAATTTCTTGCTGGTACATAATTATATATTTTAAAACATATCCAGTACTGCTAATTCTTAAAACGAAACTTTAGTTGCAGCGAAGTCACGCCAGCTCCAAGAGTTCAAAAATTTCCGATTTTCATTTTCATATTTGAAATTTGATGGTTGCTCAAAGTGATGACCAAAATTATAAAATCCACTTGTTTTAAAGAACTTCCACAATTTTCGACAAAAATAAATTTACATCACATAGTAACACCAGAGTTAAAAGGAACTTAAAAATCATCCAATTAAATAGTAAAACATGAAACGACTCAAACATCTTGTATCAGCACATGCAGTATTCTGGTCTGTCAACATTAAAACAATATCGTTAGTTGTTAATCAAGTTTTATAGGAAACACCATGTTTCACTTACCAAGAGTCAACATTAATCAAAAATATAAAAGCGAAACCTTACGGTACGATATTTTTGATTTACGCAAAATTTTTGACTCTAAAACAGTTTTGATGAAGACAGACAAGAATACCTTTCGTACATAAAAACCAAAACTCTTCACAAAACTGTTCTAAAACGTGAGGGTTTCAGAAAGATGAGTGGCAGGAAAAAAATGGCTATCATCTAGTTTGTAACTTTTTTACATTAAATTATCCGGATTGTTAAGTGATTTAGAAGCTTACAGACTGTTTCCGGATTCAAGAGTCGCGGAATCAATCAATCAAAACATTTTTTATAAACTTACCATTATGGCAAAGATAGATTATTGATGCAGACCCTGTATGTCATCGGTCACATTTAGATTGACTTCAACATGTGCACTAAATATTAATTTTCCATTACACCAATGTTAAAAGTAGCCAACATTAAAAGAAATTATTTTTTTTGCAATAACAAGAATTTCTGTGCATTAGAAAGGTTTAAGAGAATTGTGTTAAAAAAGAAAATAGAAAACTCTTAAATTAAGAAATTTATTAAATCATCAAATATCAACGTGTGATCGAAAATAATTTTATATTAAAAATAAATAAATATGTAACAAAATAAACAAAATCACGATAAGGATGTAATAAATAAATAGTATTTCGTTTACTATAAATTTTATCACATAGTAAGAGCGGATATAATTTTTCTACCGTGCACCCGCTTAAATTATTTTTATAAAATACCAGAATAAGCACTTTTAAATCATTATACACCTTAGGTAAATCTAAATAAATAAATATTACATAAACATTTCTTTTGATAAAGGATAAAACGTGCACCAAACGATTACGCATACTCTCCCTTTTGAAACGCATGTATGCGTATTTGAAATGCGTGGGGATGGTTAGGCGCCAGATTGCAGAGATTCAAAATACATTTTGCGTGTTTTGTAAGTATGCTTTTAGCATTTGTAATAAAGCGAGTAGTACGGAATGATTTAAAAATAGTATCTTGAACGGTCACAATCTATGAAACAAGCCATTCGCCCGTCGTCACAAAAACTTGGGAGAAAGCTAAAGAACTGATACTTCTAAAACTAGGACAGACTTATTTCCGCAATTATATATTATCTTGTTATATTTTTTCCAAATATTGTCATTATTCGATAAAACATATCGAATACTTAAGAGAATCCTTACCCTCTAAGTTAAACGAACGATCCACAAAATATCATGCGAAAACTATCACGAACGCGAGAAACGAAACAGAATCAAGACACAGTGGAAAACAGACTGTACGATTAGAAGAGACAGGGTCACTATTTTGTTGTGGATCAAATTCGTTCTCTCCTCTCATCTCCGACTCTCTCTTTTTAAGTTTTCACCATCCTCTCTCTCTTGTATCCACTTCTACCTGGTCGAACCGAATACCTGGCGCGGCCTGGACGCAAAGTAAGCGGACAAAATCCCTTCTTTCGAATTTGCGGCCGGTATTCCTAATTATAATTGGTTACAAATACGAACATCTGCCGCTCTAATGCGCAGTATGCTATGAACAAGGGTTTGCGCATAACACATCGGCACTTTCCTTTGCGTCCAGTCAGCATTTTCATCGCTAAGCGACGCGCTTGGAATCGACATTCACAGTCGTAACTTGTAACAAGGAGAGCGAGTTTCTTGCTACGTCGTCCAAAAATAATTATTAAAAAATTAGTGAATAAAATTGTGATATTTAGTGAAAATAGTGCCAAAATAGGTAAAACATGTTTCCTGTTTACAGTCGAATATATTTTTATTGCGGACTTCGAATTATTTAAAGAAAACTTGAAATTTTATTATGGGTGCGGATCACTCCGGTAAACGTAGGAAGCTTCCGTTTGTTTATTTGGAGCTTTTAAGCTCTAACGAAATGTTTTTATCGAGTTCATTCACATTGTTTTAATCTTTTATCAACATTTTTATAGTACGATTTTTCTTTAATGTAAAATAAATTAATTTTTAATTGAGGACGCCACGCCATTTTCCCCCTTTTGCTCGGAAAATCGGCCATGATGGTAACTTGGCTTCGCTTTCCTTCATCTCCCTTTACCGTTTTCTTTGTATAGAAAGCTTCTAAACGCCATGTTATTGATAATTTGGTTGTTTATTTACTTATTTTTTGCTGTAAACAAATTATTTTCTGCGGATAATGATTAATTTAAATTATTATTTTTGAAAGCTTGCTTTTTCGATTTTCTAACAGTATGGATTTTTGTGTCATTAGTAGGTTGCTATGGCAATATTGAGTACATCATGTTTAAAGTAGTTCCTTTATCAAATAATGCAATATTTTGATAATTTTACCGAATTTTAAGATAATTACTACTGTTAAACTCAAATTTTTAATTTCCATTCTATGGAAATGTATTAAGCTCATGCGTGTATGGATTAGAAAGGAGACGCTACGCCATTTTCTTCTCCCCTTGTGGTAAAATGGAAAAGTCTTAACGGCTTCCTGTTGTGCCGAATTGATAGAGCGTTGTATGACTTTTTACTGTTTTGTTTACTTTAGATTTGTTATTTTCTTATCTGATATTAGCAGATTAACGAATTTTAGTAATTTTAAAGTCGGTATTTTTAATATTCCATTCAAGATTATTTTAAATGCCGGTTGGCTAGGACAGTTTGTTGGCAAATGTTACCGCTATATGTAAATTAATTGAAATTGTCAATTTCACACAATAGGTTAATGTAAAAGTAGAGGTTAAAGCCCTAAAAAATGTTGAGAAAATTTTTTAAAAAGAATATTGTCAATCCTCATCCAAAATAATTTAATGGATCCTGAATTTTATTTGACTTAGCCTTTTTTTCCCATTACAGAGTATCATGGAAGACGATCAACAGTTCTGTTTAAGGTGGAATAACCACCAATCCACACTAGTAGCAGTATTTGATACTCTCTTAGAAAATGGGACCTTAGTTGACTGTACCTTGGCTGCGGAAGGAAAATTCCTAAATGCTCACAAAGTCGTCTTGTCTGCATGCAGCCCGTATTTCGAAGTAAGTATTAAAACCCATCTTAACTGTCCATCGGTGATAATATCGTTATTAAAATGCACCTTTCACATTTACAGTCATTATTGTCCCAAAATTACGATAAACATCCAATATTTATATTAAAAGATGTTAAATTCCAAGAACTAAAAGCTATGATGGACTATATGTATCGAGGCGAAGTAAACATATCGCAAGATCAATTAGGTGCCCTACTCAAAGCAGCAGAGTCTTTACAAATTAAGGGTCTTTCTGATAATAAAAAAGAAGGGGAAACGCGAAAGCAACCGCCACCCCCTGCAAAAAGTCCGCCGCCATCGGCGAACTTACCAAGAGTTCAAGGCCTAACGATAGAACAACGTAGAGCAAACAGAAATGTAGATGATAGAGAAGGTTCACAGTCACCTGGGCCGAGAAAGAGGAAGCGAATGAGACGCAGAAGTACTGACGATTTAGATAACCATCACGATGCCTCAAATTCTTCAGAATCTCATAGTAATCCTGCGCCTATCCAAAACATTCCAATCGCGTTACCTCCTGCTTCTTCCTCTAAAATTACCGCCGACGTGCCTGAACCTGTAGAAACCAAATCTGAAATTCTGACGAGGCATAAAGCAAATGAGTCAGAACTCCCACAAGTTCCTATATTAAAAGAAAAAATAGAAACACATTCTGAACTGATGCTAGAACCAAAGGCTGAATACGTTGATGAGATGAATGAGGAAAGCATAGAAGACTTAACGTTAGATGATGATGATGATGTTAGTAATTTGGAAATGAGTAACGATGGGGCAGGGCCTAGTCACGGCAATGCGGGTGAAGGATCTAGCCAAGGTAATATTTACTTGCTTTATTAAACTTGATGGTTTGGTGATCATTTTGTTCCGAAACGATTTTAATGATTGGAACTAAATGGTCATCAAGACCTTTATCTGTGTCTAGCTGGAGCTCGCGTTATTGTTTGGTGGAATTATTGATTTTAGATGGGAACACCTACGGAGGGTACCCAATTCCACCAGACAGTAACAGGCGGTACCGGCCTATTTCATCACTTAGAATCGATCTTGAACCTATGCTTGAACAAGTTCAGTTTCCTTTTCGTAAATACAACAAAGATACTGTTAAATTTGCGTTAGATGCCATTTTAAACGATGGTATAAGTGTTACGCAGGCATCAATCATTTATGGAATTAAGCGTACTAGTTTACAACATTATCTGAAACGTTTGAATATTAAAGTCAGGCAATAGTAGTTAAAATGAGAAACTTGTATATAAAAAAAAATTTTTCTGATGTGTGCGTGTCCTGTATAAATAAAAAATGTTTTTCTTGATGAAATAAAAATTATGACTGCAGTTTTTTTGCACGATTTTATATTACGTAGACATTTTAAACGTTGTTTGCAGGTTTTGGTGGTTGGCATATGGGTAATCAAAATCAAGACGAAGTATTTTTAGCCGCACAAGAGGCTGTAGGAGCTCATCGCGACTCTCAAGGTAGGATTTATGATCCATTGTACATAACCTCTTTTGCTTTATGCAATAAGTGTGAGTTTTGGCGTACTTTTGGTTATGATTTGTTTATTATTTTTTGATCGTTTAGATTTTTTGAATTTGAAAATAAAATTTGTTTCAACTTGGAAAAAATTTTAATTTCTCCTCTTGGTTGGCAGTCAAAAATTTATTAATGAAAATTGCAATTTTTGAATTGTTTGAAATCTTGTTTTTGAATAGATAAAAATTATAATATAACCTATAAAACTACTGTTGTCAGATTTGACAATCAAAGTTAATCAATTGTTTATTCACCAACACAATTTTTTTTTAAACTTTAAAAAAATGAAAGGTGCTGCTTTCAACATGAAATAAAATTTCGATGTTATGTAATTGCCAATTTTGGTATTTGCAGTTTTAACACTTGAAGTTTATTTTTTGTTGACAGTTTTCATTTAATTAATTTGCTCTTCATTGTGTTATTTGTGAAGCTGAAAATTGGTAACCTTTGAATGCTTAAAAATGATGGTAGAAGTTTTAAGGGTTAGTTTACTCTTGACACGCTACTAGATTCTAATATTTTTTTATTGTCAATCAAGGGGGGGAAATTCATTTATTTTGTTGTCTCAATAGAAGAAAATTTTTAAATAAAAAATTTTAATTGTTCCGTTTTAGCCACTTTTTACACTTACTGCAAATTGTAGTAAGAGGTTTCTTTTTACATCTGCATCATGTGTGGCAAAACTTTTAACACCTTGATATCCAGTCTCTGATTTAATTTTTGTTTTTGTTTTATGTAGTTTTCTTTAGTAATAAAAAAAGATAGCACTTGGTTTATGCTTTAGTCCTATTTCGCTTTGTTTTTGTAGCATATAATAGTAGTTTGCTTGTACGCCTGCTCCCCCCCATCAACGAGAAGTGTTAGTGAGAACATGGTGTTGTGTTTTTTTTGGTGAAAAGGTGAAATTTTAACAAAATTATATATATATTATATATATAGTTCGGTGAAAACATTTTTGTGAACTAGATTTGTGTGCAGTGGGAAACTTATTACTAGTTCAAAATTAATTGGTGTTGAAAAACTCTTTATAACATGAACTTTTAGTTAGATTTTCTTTTGATAAATTTGAAATTAGTGCACAAGACCTGGGGTACGTTCTCAAGACTTCTAAAGGTAGGAAGGGGGATTAGGCTATAGAACTAAAATGTAGAAACATTAATTACGTTAGGAAATCGACTGTTAATTATTTCAAATTTAATTTCATTTAATTATCTTTGTAAGCGATCCTATTTTGTCAAATACCACCTACATTTTGGTTCTACAAGATCAGAGACTGAAAGTCTCGGTGTGTTTATTACCTGCTTAGAGATTTTTTTAATTATTTAGATATTTTGTGATTCCCGTTTTTGTTTTGGTTTTTTTTTGCTACCCCCCTGATCATGTTTTGCCATACATATGTGGATGTTAGTAGTGGGCTTCTGTGATGAGGTAATTGCATACACATAATGTACGTTACAGTTTTCAAAACTTAACGATTATATTTTTTAAAGCAGAAAGTTTCTATTAAATGAAAACTGAAACGTATCATTGTTGTGATTTAACTTATATATATAGTACACATAAAGTTGGCCTTCTATCTTGAAAATATTTTTATCCTATATCTATTTGAGCTAACATAAGTCTTACAATGTATTTTTACATTGTGCATGCTGTAAATTTACTTATTATAATCTTGTTTATTGTATGCCATTTTTAGCACAACAATATTGGTAATCATGGCAATCAATATTTTTTGATAGTGCCAACTGATTTGTAAAATAAAATCGGGATGTGTTGATTTGCAATAAAATTTTTTTGTAGTTGTGTATGCTATTCATACGCAGCGAGGTATAAACGATTCTTAATTTCAGTATACTTTACTATTGGAATTGAGAATAGATATTTTACTCTTCTTTACTATTATACTTTATTGGTACTGAGGAAGAGTAAAAAATGAACTGCTACAATTTTAATTACATTGTCCAAGATTCAAAGAATCGTTCCGTTTTAATAATGTAACTAATTATTTACATTGTGAAAACGGTAGTGATTAGAAATTTTGTTCAATTGTAATCGTGGTATTTGTCTGTTTTGCAAATTTTGGAACTGAGTTGAATAACCTTTCCGAGATTCTAAGATTTTTTCTATTTAAATAGTTAATGATCATGCAATTCATGATTGTTTTTATTTTTATAAGTAAATAGTAAAAGTGTTAGTGGTTCGAAAAGGTTTTTCACTCAAGTTTTCAAAGTTTGAATCAGTCAAGCATTGTTTTATTATAAATTGCTATACTTACTGGTGGTTTATAATAGAATGGTTTTTTTTATGAAAACAATTTCACGTTTTGGAATTTCCTAGAAAAATTGAAAAAGTGATGTTTAAAGTGTTGGTGAAGAACTTTTAAAAATGTAGTCAAGTGCACATGTTGATGCATTTGGTGAGGTAAATCATGATTGGTTTAATCTGGTCGAAACTTCTACTACAAAATGTAGCCAAACACACATAGTTGTGTGTTTGGTGAGGTAAAGTAAAACAAAAATCTAAATTTTGATTTTGAAAAGAACTTTTAAATGTAGCCAGATACACTTGATTGAGTGCATTTGGTGAGGTAAATCAAAAGCTGACATTTTTAAGGTAAAAAGTCGCCCATTTTGTGATTTTTCAGGTTAACATTTTTAAAATTGTAGCTGGACATCGCACTGTTGTTGTGTATGTTCAGTGAGGTAACCATTTAAGAATGGACTATTTTTACTAATAATTCAGCTCAAAATATAATAATTCATCAAATAAATTCATTAATTTCAACTGTTTATTCATTATCGGAAATCAAACTCAAAATGAGGTTAGGTTTCTAATTTTGAATTAATAGTTACGCTTAAGCAGGAATTTATTTAATGAATAACTTGATTTTCGATTATTATTTTTAGTGATTTTTTTCACTGAACTTTAGTGTTTATTAAAATGTGTGAAAACAAAAACTTGTAGTTGGATATTGTTTAAATATTCAATGAGGTAAAGGTCTATCGTTTGACATGGCAACTTCAAATTGGGTAAGTTCAACATAATGATGGTAAGGTTGTGATCTTTATATTTAATAAAATTGAAGTCATAGGTAATAAAAATAATCCTTTACTTTAAATTTGAGTTTGAAATTTAATGGAAATTTGTTTATCTTTATTTATTTTTTTTTGAAGACAAACAAATTCTATTAAATCGTCAGCCCAAATGGTGTAGTGAATTGTTAAATTTAATATTTCGAGTTTTGTTTTCAACAAGTTATCCTGCTTTAGGATTTAAAAAAAATGAAACGTTCCTGTTTAGGATTCTTATACTTGACAGATTTTTAAGATAATATTTTATACTTCATTAAATTATTATCTTAACGACTGTTAAAAGTCGACTTGATTCATTATACTTAATTAATGAATCAAATCAATTTTTTCTTTTTTTTCAGCTCTTCAATTTTATTTTTTAAAAGCTTTTTCACAAATTTTTATTTTTAAGTTGTAATCCACACTGTTCATCTCTTGAATTTTAAACAATTTTTTAATTCTTGAAATTGGCAGTATCGATTACATTTTTATCTGGTTTAACGACTGTAATTATTTTTAACAGCATTAAATCAGAATTTTTACAATTCAATCAGTTTCTTAAAATCCATTTCATTCTCAAAACTTGAATCTGCCAGCTTCAGCAATGCTGTTGTAAAAGTGTTTTGTTTAGATCTAACATTTTTAGATTAAAACTTAGCATTTTGCAACATTCATTGCTATTTTGGTATCTTGCAAATTTAAGCTTGAGACGGAACTTGTTTTAAGGTTAAAATACAATTTTGGGAAATTTCTGCCGTTACAAATCATCGATTCCAAAAGGTTCCATCATTTGTCCAAATACATTTTTTAAATTTCAACATCACTCGAAAAAGCTTTTTAGCTAGATGCAACCAAAATATTAATATAATTTTAGATCAAATGTTACTTTTGACATTTTATAATGTTTAGTGGCCATTTTGCCTCTTAACCTCTTAAAATTATGTTTCATATTTTGCTTTCATCTAGTAAAAACTTTTAGATTGATAAATCTTGAGCAATTGACGGACTTGTTTGGATTTTCCTAGATCAACAAGACCACTTTGCAATGATAGAAATTTTCCAAAATCATTTTGAGATTCGTCGTAAGTGACAAGTGTGATAATCAGTAGTTTGCAATGTGATCGTTTTCACATTCAAATGAGGTACAATCAATTTCATCAAGGATTTGCAACAATTCAATTCCCAAATCTGAAGTGAGTATTTTTCTTTCTAAAATTTAGTTTTAAGGCTCTTAGTATAAGCTAGAATTTAAGCAATTTTGTTTTTTCCAACCTCATTTAAAAACCTTGAATATTTTTAAATTATACAATTAATGGTTTTGCAAATGATAATTCTTGTGGGTATAATCAACTGTTGAATATAGGAGGCCAACAGATTGATACATTTTAAATTGAAATCTTGCAACGATGGATATTTTAATTTTAGTACATTTAAGATTGTGCTAAATCTAAAATGTCTTCGACAGGGATTTTACTTTAAACATTTCAAATCATTTCTAATGTGCAAGGCGTAGGTGGTAAACATAAAACAAAAGTCAAGTGTGAGTAGTGCGGTTTTATATTTGCAGCAGTTCCGTTCAGATGTCCACGTTGTGGTCGGAAATATTCGACACTCTACACATTAGATCGACACTTGCGCTATGAGTGCGGTGTGGCTAAACAATTTCAATGTGCAGTATGTTTGAGGAAGTTTTCACGTAGAGATATACTTCGTAGTCACGAAAGGAAATTTTTGCATCAAGTTACTTAAGAAAATTATTGGTTATGGTGACTGCAGCACTTGAAACCAATAAATTCTCTACTTAACAAAAAAAGAAAACATGCTGAAGTAAGCAGGCCATTTGTTTCTAAATTTATGAAGCAAATGGACTGGGTGGTGGTGGGACTTACTTCCTAATTGAATTATTTAAAAATATAATTAAAACAAATCTTAAAAATAAATCTCCCAAATAAAGGAAGCTACTGATGAAGACGACCATCAGCTGGAGAAAGTTTTCCTTTTGTTGCTTTTCCCTTTTTCTCTCCTTCACCTGTACTCTTCCTAATTAATGCAGGAGAAATCGAGGCTAGAGGCTGGGAATGATGGATACACTTGCCAGATGGATGCAGCTAGCAGTAAAATGAAAAGGTGAGTTATGATTTTTTTTTTTTTAAATAAAATTAAAATTAAGATCATTTTTATTTCAATGAGACAAACATTGAAATCACACAAGTAAATAAAAACTTCGATATCATTCATAAATCTAATAAGATATTTTAAGTACTGTGTGTTCATCGTCAGGTGGGTAGGTTTTAATCCTTTATAGTTTTTAACTGCCTGCGATAAATGTTCAGACCTTGAAACATGTTGCGTTAGTAGATTTATGAAGAAAATCTTAAGTTTTATTTATCTGTTTGATTTCTTTTAAATCGTTTACAATTTTTGACTTTTACAGTCGTGGTTATTCCTTAAGTAATAGAACTACAAAGTTGCATTTCTTATTGTTACAGATTCCCAGCCGTTATTTGTTTCTACAAGATGACCAATGGAGAAAGTTCATACTTCATTTAATAAAAATGTATTTAATAATTTATTTAAACAGTGTATTTAAAATTAATTCTTAATAAAATTCAATAAATTGCCTTTTCTCTACATTTTCTGTTGCCATGTTCTCTGTAGTCCTTTTTTTATATTTTGACTTGTGTGACTATTAATAGAGTATAAATTGCCGACTTTTATGCTTACACTATTATAAGTTAATTTTGGATCTTTAAAAAGTAGTTTTTTCAAAAGTTGAGAATTTCATGTAGATTGCAAAAGCCAGAACCATTTTTTAATAAAAGCATGTCAAAAAATTTCCAAATTGAAAAAAAGGCCAATAAATAAAAAATGACAGCCAGAAATTCTATTGGACACTCATCAAAAACATTTGAGTGTACTAGTACAGCAGTATTTAATTTGCAGGGAAGAGTCAGAGTCATTGGTACCTGGCCCAAGCCGTTATCAAATCGGAAACAACAGGTGGGTACCGTGCTGTTATCAAAACGGAAGACACAGGTGGGTACCCTTGCGAAAGCTGCGGTAAACTCTACAAACACCGAGGCAACATGCGCAGACATATGGTGTATGAGTGTGGTAAACAAGCACAATTCTCCTGTTCACATTGCTCTCGAAAATTTCATCAGCAATCAAATTTGAAAAGACATTTTGAAACGCAACATAGCAATAGTAGTAGTAGCAGCAGCAGCAGTAGTAGCGTTTCTAATAAAAGAATATCTGCTTCAAATTTTGCATTTAAAATTACTTAAAAAGTTCTATATTTGAACACGTTTGGATTTCAAATAGTAGTGATTTATAAATGTATACTTGATAAATGTGCAAAACTTCCAGGGAAGCGATGCACACAATTCCATTGCATTTGAAGTAATTCGATGAATTTTAATATATGTCCGTAAACTTAGCGAAATCATATTTAATTGTAAATAATTCATATAAAAACGATTTGCGTATTCACTGTATGAAAGTAGATATCAAAAATTGGATTTTTGTAAATATTTGTAGTTTTTATTTGCATTACGATTTTGAAAACTGTTAGCAGTTGCAGTAAATGAAATGGTATTTTCAGTGTTGCAAGTTTTAAATATTAGTTTATTCCGTTTTTTAAATAATTTTATCAAAAGGCTTCCATTATAAAAATAAGTTTAGAGTTATTGAATAAACAAAACTAAAAGTGTAACATTGAAATTACAACGTAAACATTTTGAAAAAAAAAAAGTTCCTTTCTGCATCAATTATTAGAAAACAGATTAGTATTTAATTTCATTAAGACGATTGAAGCTAAAATTCTCATTCTGAGTAATCATTTTTTTTTAAATGAATGCAACTTCTTGCATGCAGAAATTTTATTTTTAATTTCCAAAGCTACAAAATTTTAATTTTTGTATTTTATTAACAAAATGGTTCTTAATTGCACTTGTATCAAGTGCCGTTGATAAATCTAAGGATTATTTTAGTTAATTAAGAATTGAATTAAATATTGTAATCAACAATTTTTTTAATAGTAATGCAAATAAAGGTTACCATCATTTACAGAAATTTGTATATACAAGGTTATCTAATTAAAAATTCACTCAAATATTCTTTAGGTAGTGTTCATGAATTACAAATTTTACTTGGGATTTAATGAGCAATAATTTTATTAAGACCATACAAAATGGATATAGGTTATGTAAATTTGAGGTTAGGGTTTTTATCCTTTAATGATTTTTTACAATTTTGCCTTTCTAGAATGTGGCTGAGAAAAGGGAAAATCAAATCAGTTAGGTGCGATTGTATATGATCAAAATCAACTTGATAAATCTGGAGTGTTTACAGTAGTAACAAATATTGAATCTCTAGGTAGGTCTGTGTGATAAATGGATAACCTTGTGTTTGTAATTCTCTGTGTACGAACTCTTTAATAGTTAGGTAAAATGCAAAAAGATCGACTTGCCATTGCATTTTAAAATTTAGTGGAACCCAAGGAATACTGCTTTATAAACTGCTGCACTCTTGCCATTTGCTAATTATTTATTAAAGGTATTGCAAGATACATTTTAATATTTATTGAAAAATTATTTGTATAAAACTTTGTGATGAGAATTTAGAGTTGGGTTTGCTTTTGCTTTCATGAAAATTTAATTCTTTTTCTTGAGCATTAAACTTAATTTTGTATTATTGTGTTCCCATTCACAACTTCAATTAACAGCAAAATAATGATGTTGCAATGCAAATCGATTGTTCTCATCATAATTAAATTATTGATTGAATTTTAGAGTATTAAATTTTCAAAAATGCGCTGTTGCCATTTCTTACTGGTCTCGAATGCATAAAAGTATTGAAAATCTTATATCATCAAATCATGTTAGATAACAGAAATAATGAATACTAGATAAATTCTAGTTATGAGTGGTGGCTGTGCTTTTCTTCAAGGACCTAAATACGTTTCTTGTGCACCACACATAAGGGGAAGTTAAATAATAACAGTCAAAATTAATTAATTGTAGCTTAGTTGAAGGTTATAACTAGAGATTGTAAAATATGTAAAATGTTCACTGCATCTTCTGATACATTCCTTCAAAATATTGGAATTACCTGTTTTATTACTTGTTATGCATTAAATACTTCTAGACAACAATAAAACTTACAATGACAGAATTCTGAAGTGTTACATTTAAAGATACAGTAGGCATTTTGCATATTTTTCTGATCTCTAGTTATAACTATTCTATTCTACTCTATAAAGTAAAGGAGTTATAAAGCTGCTATTTGAGTTGTCAGAATTCATAGTGTAATCGTACTAATTTACAAGTGATTTTTCTTTCTGTACTAGCATCTAGTCATTAAAGACAACTGATACACGTTCCAAAGTATGACTGAATTTTATTGTTTTAAGTATATAAAGTAGCTAGTCTGAAAATTCACTTTTCTCCTTATCAAAATTAGTGAGTACTGCTGAATTAATTGTTTATAAAATTGTTTTATTTACTTGTAGGAATAGTAGGAACTGGTATTGCTTCTTGTATTTACACTGAATTAAAAATGTAGATAAATGAACAAATCAAATTGGAAATTTGAAAAATTATCTTGTACTACTGGAGTTCTCAAAACTGAACGTACAAAGATTCCTTCCTTGTAATAAATAATTGGTAATTAAATCAAACTGTAAATAGTAGTTTAGATAAGTAATAAAAATACTGTCGAGTGAGTGTATTTGAAGATTTATTCTTAGGTTTTAGCAGGAAATAAGGAAATTAGCAAGGTTGTCAACAGACAATCTTTTATTAGGTATCATACAATAATGACTATTTCTAACACTAAGGTTTGATGAAACTGAATATTTCCAATGAGCGATAAATATGATGTTACAAAATAAAAGACATTTGGTTGATAAGCTTTGGATATGCAAGACAGCTAATAGCATTAGTAATAAATACCTAACAGAGGAAGTCAGGTAATGAGAACAAGCCATCTATTAGAATTAACATGGTTGGTTGTGGATACTAAAATTCTTTTCTGATATTAATAAATTATATTGAGGTTATGTCTTTGAGCAAATTTCTAATAATAATGGAATTATTGTTTTCTTGAATTTCCTTCTTTTTTAAAAAATCTATGATAAGATCACTTAATGAAATATAGAAATTCTCAAAATTATTTCTCAGATACACAATTTCTAGTTCTACAATTCAATGAATTAAATTATATAGCATTTTCAATTCGTTACACTTTGACCTCTCGAGTTACTTTTTTGTAACATGTATTGAAAAATGGCAGATATTCTTAGTTTTTGCACTAGTGTGATCAATCAAAAATGCTAACAATGTGCCATGGTAAACTTGGAATGATATTTATACAGGATGTTCCATAAATGAATAGATACAGCTTTTTGCATAAATGATGCTGCAGTGTTCTTTTAATTAAAGGATTAATCAGGTACATAAAATTTGATTTAGCGTTAAACACCAAGATATTTTCTACGAGGTTATAATGTGATCTTGAATAATTAATACGAAATTAGATTTTAATTGTTTTATTTTAAAAAACGATTTGCAACATTATGCAAAAAGCTGTACAATGGATCAACAAGAATATCAACTAAGTAGACTATGCAGTTAACCCTTACATTGATATAAATCATGAATAAATAGCGGAATAAATACATTTTTGATGTTACTATTTTTTTCTCACGCTTGTTTGTCAAACCATGAACGTTGATCATTGTTCATATCAAGGGTTAATTGTATGTCCTACTTCATTTTCTTTTTCAATTTGATTGCAGGGTAGTAATTACATAAAACTTTTTATTATTGCATGTTGTATCTGAAATATATTGAAAAACCAAAATATTTTAGTTTAATTGGCTGGAAGGTTTAATCATGGACCACAAATTGAGAAACACTGTAGTATAGAACATCCTAGCACAGCTGCTGTATTCCTATTATTATATAAATAAGCATCAATATAGATAAATATGTACTTATGTTTCTGTAGTAAAAAGAAAGTGGTTTTAGAGATTTCCCATAATTATGCAAGAAATAAATAAAACATCAAGAGCATCATTCTGTTTTTAGAAGTAATACACAAATAATATAAAAACATTTAAACACTACAACTGTCTATAGTTGAACATCTAGTGGAAGGTTATGTCCAACTGGAAGCAGATTTCTTAATGTTGAATTACTGGAAGGAAAGTGATTCAAGGCAATTGAATGAGAAGCTAATGACTAATGAGTAATTAATTGGATTGGCATAAAGTTCTGTATAAATTACAATGAAAGTGAATCAAAATCCACATTTTAGTTTATTAAATTAAGACAAGTTTTTTTTAATTTTTATTTTAAATACATTATAGGTTTTACTTTTTAGTCCTTACAAAAAGAGGAGTAAATGCTTTTACTATATGTCTTATCTCATTTTTACCAATTAGAAAACATATCTTTGATCCTTTATTAATTGAAGTATAAGCATTTACTACACTTTATTCATATCGTCCATTGTAATGTCAGAATGCTAACTGTACCTTAGTTTATTATTATAACACCATAACAATAATTATTTCCAATAGTGTACACATCAAATTAGAAACAAAGACAAATTTCTTCCAATCAAGGAATCTAGAATTGAAGAAGTATCTTCGTTCTTCTCTCTTCTAGAGATCTTTTGAAGGATGATCATTTTAGTGAATTCGAGAGCAATAAAGGATAATTCAGGAAGCGCATTTCACAGTTTTCTCACAAACATTCAAGCTGGTAAAAAGTTGGAGCCTACAAATGTGTGGAATTTATTTAGTTTACAAAAAATATTTGATTTCATTGTAGATGTGAATAATAAGTGTGATGAAGGAATTCTGATCAAGAAATTCTTAACTTTCAGTTTCAGGAAAAGAAAATGCTACTAAGGACATAATATTGTCTCATAACTGAAAAGATAAAATTACAATTTACAAGGGAAATAAATTATTAACTGTTATTTTATTCTAAAACAAAAAAAAAAATGGTACATTAAATCCTTTTTACACAACCATCTAGTATTTCTATAGTTAACTATTTAAAGATTCCCATTTTTCTGTTTGCATGGTTTCTGCATCCCTTTTCACTCTTGTCATATTGAATCATTGGTGTTATTTGTTTGTTACTTGTTTCAAAATCTTCACTAGTTAACTACTGATATCTTTACAAAAAAGTAGGTATCTTCAATCATTATCTAACCACTCCAAGGTTATCTCAAACTTTCACCTTGGGTGCTGATTTTTGGTCAAGCATTGATACTGTAGTTCCTAATGTTAATGAAGCTACATTTCCTTTCATCACATGAAGGGCGTCTACAAAATAACAGAACAACTTTTCAGGATGGATTTTTGAACTCGAAACAGTCTTAACTTGCAATAAGCGAAACTGCTTCCTTAAGAAATTGGAGGACTTCAAGGTTAAGATTTTTATTTTTACTTTTTTACTATAATTCAAAAACTACTGAAGGGATTTTGTTCAAATTTAGTACACGTAAATTCCAATTGTTGGCAAAAAAGCTGGTGATGTTGGTTTTTATGATAATAGATGGCGTTAGCTACGTTATTTCGACAAAGCTTTTTGCTCAACCTTTTCGCTGGTAACTTTTTGGAATTTTTGAACATTGAGGCGGATGCACAAATCAATTTTATATCAAAAAGATGTACTCTATCAAAGTCGCTAAAATGCATAGTTCTTGAGCACAACAAGTTTTACAGCAAAGGCAAACTAGCTTCAACTTTCAAGGTCGTATGCGCGGTGGCAAATAGTTAAGCTATGGGGAGGAGCTCATTCTGCTGTTTTTGAGGGTTTCGCATCTGTGCAGTTCAGTGTAAAGTATATTTAACTTTGTATCTCATCACTGTTATTGTATTGAGTATAAAATAGTTTTGTTTTACTAAAAATGTTTATTTATAAAATTAGTATTATTATCAGGTCTAGTAATATTCAGTTTATAAAGGAATTACTCCGATTGTGATACTAATGTCACTGTTTTTTAGAATTGATAATTGTTTAGAAAATAGATAATTAAACATTACTAAATTTTTCTTTTCTATTGGATATCCTCTCACTTACTCTTGTGCGCAGTTTGTACAACCTTGAAAGTTGCAGCTCGTTTGCCTGTACAGTAAATATGTCTTACAGCTCAGCGTATCCAGAAGGTAGTGTCACAGTCACGTTCAAGGGTGGATTACTCCCTTAAAAAGTCACAGATTTTCAAGTTTTCAATTATAGTAAGAAATAAAAAAATAAGTTCTTAAAGAAACAAATTTGAACAAAATCGCATCAGTAGCTTTTGAATTAGCCTAGTAAGAATTAAAAATAAAACTCTTAGCTTTAAGGGATCTAAATTCTTAGGAAAGCAATTTCGCTTATTGCAAGTATGGCAATTCACTGTCAATCATTGACCCATTACTTTCCAGACACTTTGTATATTCAAAAAAGGAACTGATTCTTATAAAACCTTTGTCGCAATGGATGTAAATTTGATGTGAAGTTGTAGATAAAACTTTAAAGGACGATTTCTTCAGGTTATTTTAAGCAAAAGTCTTTATGAACATAGGTCTTCCAGAGTTCCGTATTCAAGATACAGGATGTTGAAGAATGAGAACATTTCTTTTGAACTATTTCCAAAACGATTTATTTCATAAAAATTCAAATTTGGCAAGATGTTTCTTCTTCAGAAGAACTTGAGGTTCTTTTGCAAATAATCTTCGACATTCTGTGTTACCGTTCTTCGAAATTTTTTTGCTTAGAATTACCTGTAAGTTATTTGTGTTGCAAAGGAATAAAGCGATACTTTGTTCCAGAGTATTATGTATGATCTTTTCGACGACCTTAAAAAATTTGTCAGAAATCTAAATAAAGGAATATTCTACAGGGTGTTTCCGGTTTATGTAGTCAAACATCGAGAGGTGATAGAATATTGAAAAATAAGTGTACTTTGCTGAATAAGCTTATATTCAAACACGCTTAGTTTTCAAGATACAGGGTGTTAAAGTTTTTCTATAAATTTAAGCTGAAATTTCTTGTATGGTTTCTACTATGGAAAATTCACCTTTCTACAGTTTTGATGTCCTTCACCATGGGCGGAGATGTGGCGAGATGTTACGATATTGAAAAACTAACTAATTCTAATATTTTTGTATTCTACACTCAATTTACCAAACAAAGTTACAGTGCTGTTTTCCGCGTATAATACACTGCGAGTAATTTAAATCTTTTGAAACTCCTGCAACTTATTGTTGAATGTAGAGATCTTGTACGTTTCGAATAACTGGCAAGTAGCTGAAATACTACGCAGTAATTTTCATTTGGGACTTATGAGGCGTTCTGCTATCTTACATGTTATAATTTACAACCTTATCAGTGGTGGAGATTTGGAGAGGGAGTGTGTCCTCTAACACCCTGTATCTTAAACACTAAGCGTTTTTGCATATAAGTCTATTCAGCAAAAAGCACTTATTCTTCGATGTTGTATTACTCCCGACGTTTGACTATATAAACCGGAAACACCCTGTATATTAAGAATTTACTTTTGCAAGTAATTGTAAGATACCTTTACATCCATGGTATCTAAAACGTACCTAAGAAAAAACCAAATAAAAATTGACAGCAGGGAAAAAAATACTTGGTCTCCCGCTCATACACGATCTTCAATTTTCGACCACAAAATGAGGATCGAAACTTTCTAATAAGGTCGACGAAAACAATCAGTTTCACCTTGAATTATTCTGTATCTTTCTATATTTGAACACTAGATATATATTATCATTCCTAATACAAATAAAACAACTGCCATGATGACATAACCATGTGAACAGAAGATTGTGAAAAGCTGCAAATTATACTTAGCATGGGCAATGGCAGGATTTCTTCTTGCAAGGGGTGGAAAATATTTTGTTGTACTTAATGTAAGCCTAGATATAGTTATGTTTTTAGTAACCAAGAGTTGCAATGTGACTCCCTCTCTCACGTTTTTGTTTCTGTACTATAGCTTGAATACCCTGAGTAAATAATATGAATGAAGAAATTTATGATGAGATATTCCGTTTTCTGATCAAAATTGAGGTGTTTTACTTCTTTTTTTTTGTTCTTATTCTAGAAATAGCTGTTATATTAGATGGTCAATTCCTTGACAATCCATTGATGTTTGGTTGCAACATTTCCTGACTCAACTTCAATAATCTTCCTCGAGATTACTTAGAGAATGCAAGATGCCAAATTCGGAACAATGTTCAAATCTAGAAAATCTTGAATAGGATGACAAACTGTGACTTACTGTGAAACAGACAGACAAAATCTTTCATCCTTTCAAAATCAAAAGACTGTTTCAGGTAAAAAGATATATCTTCAGTCAGGAGTTTGATTTAAATGAATTCTTCACACATCTTCAGTTTTTAAAACCTTATATCATTTATTCAGTAACACTCTGTATTAATTATTTTACTGACCTATAGACAATGCATGCAATGAAATAACCTGCATTACTCATGTAGAGTAGATTATTTGGCAACCTTGGCTATCATATTTCTAAAGAATCGGAGACATCCAAATTCGAGTTTGTTCAATCTAAGGAGCAATTGATTGTATACACAGAAATCTTGTCCTGTATTGCCAGAATTTGATTTTCATCTATTACTACAAAAACGGAGAATCTATGATATTTGGCTTGATCCCAACGATAAAAGCCAAAACCAAACTAATATTTCCGTTTATAATTACATCTATCCAAAGGGGTACAAATCTACCACCTTACACTTCTGTCGTAGCGTTCATGGACTATGGCATCTGTAGTACAAGACTCAACGTTAAGGTCGTAGCAACAAGTTGAACCAGTGAAAATGCAAGTATGATCATGAGGAAATTTAAAATTTTTAAAAAATATCGATTATCTCGAAAACTATTCGAGATATCGAAATACCGATTATGTATCTGTAATCAGGAGAAAATTCTTAAGTTGATTACTGGAACATGGCAACAGAGAGACAGATCGAATGTACGAATTCAGAAACGAATTTTTAAAATTTTGTCGAAAATGTGATTACGAAAAAAGTCAGATATAGTTTCAAAACCTATAGTAACGAGTATGACAGAAAGTATCCTAAGAGGTACGTAGAAAAGATCAACAAAAATGTAAAGAAGCTTTTCGTGTCTTTAAAAGTTAGTGACCTCCAAACTGAGAAGAGCTGGTCTACATGATGTTTTCTTTAGATAAGTGATGAATACAGTTCATGGGCATTCGTTCAACTTTTTCGATAGAGTGACGATGCATATAGTGTGACTCTTGGATATAATAAGTATACTCAGATTTTGGAATACTTTATGCAAAAAGTTATTTGAAGTTTGATACAAACTTTAAATGTATCGTGAGAAAGAAAAATTGAAAATGATGAAACGCAATGTACGTTGGGCGGAAATGCAACCTCACGATATACTTAATTTGAATCATCATCGAAAAGGTCTCGTTTTGGACAATTTTATTTATTGCGAAAGAATATGAAACACTTCCAAAGTAATAATTTCAAGCAGTCAGTGACTCGATATTATTTGATCAACTAGAATGTCTTGCTAGCCTTAGTGGAGAAAGTTTTTTCTGTATTTTTGTTGGGTAGAGCAGAACATTGCAAAATCTTAATTTTTGGTTTGATTATCTGTTGCATTACTAGTTTCGTTTATTTTAGTCATACTTTGTACAGGGTGTCCCATTTAAGCTGAATTATTTAACAACCTCGTTACCCAGAAGGCCAGAGCAAAAATTTAAAGCATCTGGTTCTGGTATTAGAAGCTCTATCAGCTAATTTTATTATCTCTTATATAGAGTGTTGCGTATACGCATGACACAATCTAACATCTTTATTTTAAATTGGATGCTATGGATGTTTTGAATTCTTCAGAGAATTGATTGGAAATATGAATCATCTCAATAAGTAAGAATCAGACAGTTAAATAGTTAAATAATAATAAAAAAAACAGTTAAACTAGGTTAAACTGTATAGTGGTAGTTATTTTTATGATTCTAAAGAAAAAAGATTTTCTCTTAAACTCCTGCAGTGTGTAATTCCCGAAATTTACCGAATAACGTACGGGATGATTCACTGATTTGCTTTACGTCATTATCTAAGAATAAAAGACTTTTATATCCAAGAAGCTTTGATTGTTAGACTCTCGTTTTCGTTTTTTCGACTTCGATTACTCTAAAGTGCCAGTGGCTGTGGATATCCTGAGTTATCAATGTTACCATAATGAGATTAATTGCATATTGTATTTTAAAATTTTGCTACTGCTGATGATGTTTTGTTTATACTAAAATTGGTATAGAAATGTTTCCTAGTAGCAAAATTACTTACTTAAAATTTTATTGCTGTTTTCATTTACATAATTTGAATAACAAAAAAATTAAAATAACGAAATAAGGAACAAGAAAAGTGATGTAAAAATATTGTCCCACAAAATAATCTAAAACTGAAATCACTAGTTAGATGATTTGTGATCTTGCTTTTCATTTGCTGTATACAGGGTGTCCCCCAGATCGACTTAACAATAGGTGTGAAAGACAAGAAATTTTCGAGTTGAAATCTGAGCCTATGGGGATCAGCCGTGCTTGATTAGAAACTAACTTGCGCCATATTTTTATTTTTGAAAAATTAAGCAGGCTTTGATAGACATCTAAAACTTATTTTCGGTGTAAGTAAAGTACCTTTTCCGTGAGGCATATCAAAAGATTTTATAAGCAAAAGTGGTTCAGAATGCGAATTTATGCCCTCATACCAAATTTGAAAACAATCGGCACAATTTGATTCTTCCCTTGATATTTAAATTTTACAGAACAGTGAATTTAAAAAAATAAATTTTATTGGTATTATTAATTATAGACTACAGGAAAGTTTACTCTTTGTAACTGCCACCTGACTGAACACATTTTCCAAGACGAACTTTAAAGTCGTAGTAGTTACACAGAGAAAACCTCTCGATACGTCTCACGGAAAAGGTACTTTACCTACACCGAAAATAAGTTTTTGATACCTATCAAAGCCTACCTGATTTTTCAAAAATAAAAATATGGCGCAAGTTAGTTTCTAATCAAACAGGGCTGATTCGCACAGGCTCAGATTTCAACTCGAAAATTTTTTGTCTTTCACACCTATTGTTAAGTCGATCTGGGGCCACCCTGTATAAAATGTCATTCCACAAAGTAAGTTTAAAAAAAACAAATTGTAATGATTACGAGCGGAAAGTTCATACAAACTCGAAGCATCCTTTTACAGTTATAGTGAAACGACTGCTTAAGGACGCAAAGATCAGTTCAAAGATTAACTTATGGTCTGGTAGGTGGTGGGAGAGCACACAAATTAAACTTGCCCCAGAGCCTACTAATTTCTGAAGCTAACCTTGATCAACACGTTTTTAGCATTCTATGTTACTACACTCACTCCAGTATTTTAGAATTTTAATTTTATTTTTTTGTAAATACAAGAATTGCTAACTAAAGAACCTTCTACAATCATGTGCCATATATTTTTTAAATACTTTACGAAAACGTTTTTCAGAAAAGAGACTGTTTGCACTGACGAACCAAATAGTTTCCTAAAACGACGGATTGCGACTTTTTATGAATTTATTATATCAGTAATCTTTTTTGACACAGTCAGCAAGGCTGCTGTTAGTGTAAGCTTTTCTGAAACAAATATTGGAATTTTCTTCAATAGGTAAATATGCACGATACAGCTAACTGTTGAAAAATCTAGTTTTAAGATTGAAAACTCGAATCTGAAGCTATTGTATAAAGCTTTGTAGGACGGTTAGGTTTTGACTAATTGACCAAATGTAAAAATAATAATATTACTGTAATCTGATGATAAATTCCTACTTTGTAAAAATACTAGTTAAATATTTAGTAACAAGTTGTAATAAGTCACTTAAGCAGCTTAGCTGAATAATATACGTTAAACTATAGTGGTAATATAAAAGATTCTTTGATGTAATTTTTCTATGTATAGTAAAATCTGATGTAATTGTATAAAAAACAAACATAATAGTGGCCATTGTACAAAGTTCCTATTTATAAATGTCTTTGTGTTAGCGTATTATATGTTTAAACTGTACCTGCATGCTTAATTTTTTTAATAAAATCAGTAATAATGTGTCTTTTTCCTTTTATCATATTGACTAAGATTTGTTGACTATTTCCTATATACAGCGTGTCCCAATTTCGATGCTCACTATTGGAATCTCGGAAATTGTAAGAGATACCAAGTCGGTTAAATTAGAAAAGTTTTGGCTATTTTGGAGATCAGTTTACTTATGCTTTTGTTTCTTCAAAAAAGTTCACGGCTTACTAGATATTTGCTAAAAACGAAATTATCTTATTTTTTTTTAAATAAAAAGCATTTTCCACTTGTGTGCCATGGCTTTAAACATATGAAAATCATTGGTTTTTGTCAGATAAATTACATTTGTTATGTAACAATTGCTAAAACAAAACAAAAGACGCTTTTAAGATAATTTACTGAGCATTCACAGATAGCATCAACTAAGCATCTAATGTTCCATAAAAGGGTATTTATTTTGTTTTAGCAATTTTTGCATAACAAATGAATTTTTTTGATAAAACTCCACGACTTTGTGTGTTAGATGTCTGGCACACTATGATGAAAAATGATTTTCACTTCATAACTCGGTAAAACAAAAGAATAGCTGTGTCAAATCATGTATCACTGAAAAGCATTTAAGGCGAGGAGTTCAGTAATATGGAAATCAAGTAGGGGTTCCATTTGAAAAAAATTTGGATTTACCTTTCACCGCCGAAATAAAACAAAAGACAGTTGCGAAAATATTTTTCTTGTATTTTAGAGTAAATTCTGTAAAACACTCTCTTTGCTGTTCTTTTCTATGTTATTTCACTTTAAAAAAAAATAAGATAATTTCGTTTTTAGCAAATATCTAGTAAGCCGTGAACTTTTTTGAAAAAACAAAAGCATAAGTAAACTGATCTCCAAAATAGCCAAATCTTTTCTAATTTAACCGACTTCGTATCTCTTACAATTTCTGAGATCCGAATAGCGAACATCGAAATTGGGACACACTGTATGTACATTGACAAATTGGAATCTTACAGCTACTGCAGATATGAAAAGGTAAGGTGTTTATTTAGGAAACCTGATAAATTGTAGTGAGTGCACAGAAAATAAAATGTAAAATAATAACGTTAATAATTAATGACTTTTGTTTTAGGTCTCACTAACATTCCTGCACAAAATTTCAATAGAAGTACAGAGCAAATTCCTTACTATTTTTGTTCCAACTGTAATAAGAAATACCTTAGGAAAGTCACATTAAATCGCCATTTAAAATGGGAATGTGGAAAGGAACCTCGTTTTTGTTGTAACTTTTGTAATCACAGATTTACTTATAAGGCGGATTTTGATAAACATTTACTTAGGAAACACTTTACAGTATCATAGTTATTATCTTGTGATAATTTTAAAATCCACGAACATAATACTAATATACTGATGTAAATGTAGAATAATTGCTTAATACTTTATGGCAGTTATCAAAAAAGAGTTTTGCCATTATATTATTGGGCATATTAATTGCAGATGCATCCAATCTGAAGACCGGTCAAGAATTTACATGTCCAAAATGTGGAAAAACATATAAATATAAAACATCTTTAACGAGGCATTTAAAATATGAATGTGGGAAAGATCCTCAATATTCATGTGAAATGTGCGGACACAGGACCAAGCATAAAAGTAATTTATTAGCGCATATGTTGTGTGCTCATAAAGAAGTAGTATTGTAACTGAAAGATATAATCGATGTATTGTACTAAATTAAAAATCGATTAAAATAGAGCTTTAACTATAATATTTTGACATATTGATTCCGAATAACCAAAAGGTTTAAGTATATTTTAATACTCGTTTAGTATTACTGCTAACGCAAACCCAGTATCAAAATCTACTGTACATCTACGATTTTGACCGTGCTGTTTGCTTGAGCAGTAATTATTGTATCTTACACACTATGTACAAGGGGGGAAATGTAAAAGTTGTTCTCAGTAAAATATTTAATTAAACAGTTTGTGTAGTTATTTCTCTTCTCCTTTCTGATATTTTATGTAAGCAATTTGCTGTTTCCAGGATGAAACAACGGAACTGGTGCATCTACCTGCAGAATTATCATGCAGCACTTCTAAATCTGTTTTCTATTTCCTTCTGTACTCAATTTTTTGGGAGGTGGGTAAAGTGTCCACTAGATTGGAAGGAGGAATGTTTCTTCGTCTATTCTGCATGACGGACAAATGAGATCTTCCGGATTCATCACCGGTTACGTCTTGATTTTGGCTGATGTGATTTGTTGCTTAGTGGTATCTGAAAACGGTTCCGGTTCTCGTGGGTCAGTGCCTTTTGTTCTTAGCAAGCCTTCAACATGAAGCTTCTAAAGCAAACTTTTCTTGTACACTTTGGCCTTCTAGGAAAAGAACTCGACTGTAAACCATAAGAATCTCATGTTAAGTTTCTTGTACTATTTTGGTTGGAATAGTTAGAGAGTATTTTTGAGTTTCAATTTATTCTTTGGAAGATCATTTTCCACTATCTATTGTAGTCTCGTAGTCGTAATTCATTTTCTCTAATCTTAAGGTAAACTGTCACAGTCACTTTTCCTCGATGAATTATTTTATTCTGGTAGCCCTAATAAACAGATGAATCAATCAACAATGAGTTCTAATTTGTAAGGAATTGTAAAAAATGTGAAATCGAGAATTTAGATGGTACACCATAGAAATGCTCTCTGTAGAGAAACTCAGTTCAAGGATTAAATTGACGATGTTATGGTAGCTCGAAAATTTCAGAAAATTGTAGTTGACATTTTTTTGATTGAAACGTCTTTAAGAAAGCTAGAACTGCATCGAGTTTCTGTGGACAGTTTTAAAAATTCCATTTACCGAAAGTTGAATTGTTTGGAATCTTGATTTCAATACGTGAATTTGCTTGCTAGTTCTGATTACCGCTTGCAGCAGCCAAAATCTATTTGGGCAACCATATCTAAGCTACATGTCTTAATAATCATTGAAATGGATTGCTCTTCGTAAGATACAGTGTGTCCACATTTCGATGCTGTCTATTGGGATTTCGGAAATTGTAAGAGATACGAAGTCTGTTAAATCAGAAAAAAATTGGCTATTTTGGAGATCAGTTTACTTATGCTTTTGTTTTTTTAAAAGTTCACGGCTTACTAGATATTTGCTAAAAACGAAATTATCTTATTTCTTGTAAGTGAAATATCTCAGGAACGAGCAAAGATAGAAAAGAATAACAAAGAGGGTGTTTTAGAAAATTGATTCCGAAACACAAAAAAATATTTTCGCAATTGTCTTTTGTTTTATTTCGGCGGTAAAACGTAAATTCAAATTTTTGCTAATGGAACACTTATTTGATTTCCATATTAGTGAACAGCACGCCTTCAATGCTTTTCGGTGATACATGGTTTGACATAGCTAATTTGTCATCATAGTGTGCCATGACATCTAACACGCAACATTGTGGATTTTTATCAAATAAATTCATTTTTTATGAAAAAATTGCTAAAAATAAATAAATACGCTTTTATGGCGCATTAGATGCTTAGTTGATGCTATCTGTCAATGCTCAGTAAAGTATCTTAAAAGCGTTTTGTGTTTTGTTTTAGCAATTGTTACATAACAAATGTGATTTATCTGACAGAAATCAATGATTTTCATATGTTTAAAGCCATGGCACACTACACGGGAAATGCTTTTTATTTAAAAAAAAAATAAGATAATTTTATTTTTTAGCAAATATCTAGTAAGATATGAACTTTTTTGAGAAAAAAAAGCATAAGTAAATTCATTTCCAAAATAGCCAAATCTCTTCTAATTTATTCGACTTCGTATCTCTTACAATTTCTGAGATCCCAATAGTGAGCATCGAAATGTGGACACACTGTATAGTGGGTTCCAGTGGGAAGAAAACTCAATTGTTTGATTAATCTTCTGTTCTAAAGTTAGTTTTTATTATCAATTTGCTTTTGTACAAGCCGGGGGCCAAATCTGCCCATTCCCTGTGTGATAACAGTTTTGTCAAAATGCTCGATTTGTTTTTGTTAACGAAACGAACTATTTCGGTTTTGGGTGGGTTAAACGAGTTTATATTTCTCAATTCCTCTTCAGCATCAAATTTAGTACTTACTAATTTAACTGTACATTTTATATGAATTACAAATTTATGAAGAAACATCTAGATAAATCACACTGTGTTGAACACTTCTACAACACCACCATTATATAGTGTTTCATATTGGTGCATTTTAGAAGCAGCACAGTCAGCTGACAAATTTCTTGCTGCTGGATGTACTAAATGATAATTCAACCAACTGAGGGTTAACATGGCTATCGGGCTATCATTTTGTTTATTAGGTTAGTTATGATATTTCTATGCTGGCGAGGCCTGATAACGTACGTATGCACTGATTTAATAAAATACCTCCTACATAGAAAGGTTACATCAAAACAGATGTCGAAATATTTTTAATAAAACCTGTGGAGGTGATTACTGACCTATTTTATTCTACACTACTAATGCTTTGTCTTCAGTAAAATCTCCACAGCCATCGTGAAAAACTAACAACAAATTAAACTGTTAAAGATTATAAGTAAACGCTCACAAAGATGAGATTTCGAAATCGATCAATTATTGTTGCAAAAAAATCAACACACATCCGATGGAATAGAAATGTGCCACGTGTAGGTGAGCAGTGTTCAAACCTGCTAATCAAAGGTACGGCACGGAAAACGTGGCGGTTTCTTAAAGTTTGCTCGAAGACGACCTTATGTATGTGAACTCTTGATCTTTCCAGTAATTCAGTAATTCTTTCTTGGAAAGCATGTGTATGTTCCATAGTAGCCTTGAGAATATCCTACATATTTATATATGAGTATTGGTTCTCCTTTTGATTTGGTTGTGTGTTGTGTAGATCTAGAGAGAAAATAATAATTTTGTTTCTGATAACTGTAGACTGTCTTGTAAAAATCAAATCAGTGTAATAATTGCAAACAAATATTTTTTAGCCTTTTTCAAAAGATACTACGAGGAGTATTTGAAAAACGTATTAGTTGGTTCTCGAAGCAAGGAGAATTCACCAAAAACCATTGCTCCAACTGCCATGGCAATTGACCAAAAAGAAACCTTAGTTACAGACAGCCCGAGATTCCATTGCCAGAAATGTAGCAAAAGTTATAAAAATAAACGTCACTTATACAGGCACGAAAAAGAAGAGTGTATCGACGTGGTACCAAGATTCAAATGCGTTTTGTGCCTGAATATGTTTAGAAGAAAATATCATTTGGTTCGACACATGAATAATAAACACGGAATTGATTTAAAATGAATCAGTAAAGTAATTGGGTGTGTGTGTCTTATTTTAGGTTTAATCTTAGGTTATGTAATGTTAAAAACGAAGTTACCTCTTAGAGCCGGATATTTAGCTAATAATATGGTACCAACAACTGGGTGATGTAGTTCCTAAGTAATTGAGGTATTTTGTGTAAGCAATTCGAAATGATCGTGAACTTTCTGATCACTTCTTTTATTTAGAACTTAAATTTGTCTTATATAGTTTCGTCTAATGACTGAATAAATTTAGTTTTAATGAAAATTCGAAGATATAATTTAGTGTTTTTAATGTGTATTTTTCTAATTAATAAATATCATTCATTTTTATATCTTCTCTGTTATTTCTTTATCCCAAGTAGCTTGAAACATCATTTTTTATTAAAATTTAGTAAATGTAGCAGCTTAGAAAGAACGTTAACCAGACTTGATTATTCTAAAAGTATGTTTTGTTTCTTTTTATAGACAACGCAGAAGAATGCATAAGGCAGATGCTGACTCTTACAGGTGCCCGTTATCAGTGCAGCAAATGTTTACGCCATTACAAGCACAAACATATTCTACGACGCCACTTGAAATTTGAATGTGGAGTACCTCCTCAATTTGCCTGCGTAGAATGTAATTATAAGACGAAACGCAGATACGAATTAACTCTGCACATGAAAATGAAACACAATTATTAAGATATTTGAGATTAACATGTAAATTGGCTTTAAGGTTTGTTTTGTAATTTTCAGTGTATTTATTATTAAATAAATAGTGAGCATGTAGCTACATGTCCTTTCTAAAGAAAAGTTTAAAAGAACAAATCAAAATGAGCAATGAGCAAGTAAGTTACTTAATAAGTTCAATTAATTCCATGCACTAATCACATATGCCTTCTGAAACTAAACGGGTGTGGTTTTCAAATATCTTTCATTGGATTGTCAGCGTGTACTTAAATTATAATGACGACTTGATATTGTTACAGGTATACTTCCGTTATTTTTCAATTCAAGAAAACGCCTTCATCATGTCCCAGACGAATATGGAAGGTATCAGTGCCCGAAATGTGGCGCTTCCTATAAACATAAAACACATTTGACCCGACATTATAACTTCGAATGTGGAGTTGCACCTCAATTTGAATGTAACATATGCTGTAAAAGATTTAGACAAAAATACAATCTTAAGGTGCATACAAAAACGCACGAGTTGAATAGCGAACAAATAAGTGGGGTATTATGATGACACAAGAAGGTAATAGGTAAACGTTTGATAGTAGTTCGTCAGGAAATTTTATCAATTTTCGACATTCTGAAAGTAGGGAATTGCAAAATAGTTTCTTTTCACTTACTAGGAGCCAAAATAGCAAAATTAAGGGTAAATGCAATAATAACATCGCTCAAAGAAATCTTGACGATACTTCATGCCCTACGAGTAAAGGAACACAAGTTCTCTTTTGAGCAGCGTTGATTCAGGGAAACTAGAAGTTTTTAATCGCAAAAGGCATCATAAGGAAGTACAGATTTATTATTGTTTATTATTATCTAAGAGTGACAACTATTTATCGTTTTTCTTACTGTTTTGATATTGTGTACCACAGGAACGATATCTTTATATCAATCAATAAAATTTCTTAAAAACAACTGTGCCATTCTTGTCTTTTTTATAACAGGCATCCCTGTAAATATACAGGGTGGCTGAAAAATCGTTCTCCAGCCTATGACTATTTTATTTTTAAAGATATGAGAAAAACTCAAAGGTGAAAGTTGTTTGATGTAATAAGAGGCATAATATTATGCATTGAAAGAAAACTCAACGCCTACTGTTTTGCGTAACATCAACTAACTTAAATTGTTTAAATGGAACACCCTGTATATTTTTCAAAATTCTGAATACAGATGAAATACTGTTCTCAACCACATATATAACATACTTAACGTTTTTTTTGAGGTCTTGGCGTGCAAGATCTTCCGATTTATCAATTCTGGATTACTTCTTATGGGGCTTTTTAAAAGATCATGTTTATGTAACTCCATCAGCAAGTCTAATTGAGATGAAAACTAAATTTTTCTGTCTGAGAATTAAATTATGCCTAGTGCGTTGTAACATTTCTGGCGTAACTAATGCTATAGCTGCAGTATTTTCATTTTTCAACTCATTTAGACTTGCTGATGGAGTTACATAAACACGATCTTTTAAAAAGCCCCATAAGAAGTAATCCAGAATTGATAAATTGGGGGATCTTGCGGGTCAAGCCCTCTAGAAAATTGTTGGGTTTGTTATATGGTTGAAAAGAAAATTTCAAGCGTATTCAGAATTTTGAAAAATATACAAGGTGTTCCATTTAAACAATTAAAGTTAGTTGATGTTATGTGAAAACAGTAAGCGTTGAGTTTTCTTTCAATGCATGATATTATGCCGCTTATTACTTCAAACAACTTTCATCTTTGCATTTTGTTCATATCTTTAAAAATAAAATAGTTATAGGCTGGTGAACGATTTTTCAGCCACCCCGTATACGAATGTCTTCACTGACTCAATTGAAATGAAACGTGATACCGAGAACTACAATTTTTTAAAATAGTAAACAAGAAACTTCAAACGATGCTTCAACTTTTGATGGTTTTAGAATATTCGATTTTACTCGGAAATGACGCATTCTACGAAAACCTTAAACGATCTTAAAACAAAACTATTTTCCCTAAGAACCCTCTTCTTTTTCCATTTGTGATGGGGATATTGACATTCTAAAGAAACGACTTCATTTGGAATGCTATTTTCGAAATATCTAGAATTACTAGAATGAACGGTACTATAAGCTCTGTAAGTAGCGACAGGCGTTATTGAAATGCTTGGAGTGATGGTTCTGGAAAAGGCTGATATATGCAGTGGAGAAAAATGTGCTGAGTAGGTTATCGAATACAAGTTAACAAATTTGGACTGTTTATAATCTTCCCCATAAATAACAACTTGGAGAAATTCGCATTAGGGTGTTGCAGAATGTATTTTTATTCTCGAAGTTTTAGAACTGATATCTAGTATTTTCCTTATGGAGGAAGGAAGGAGGTAAAACTGCTTAGTATGAAATTCAGTTTGGCATGGATTTAACGTAATTCACATTGTTGGATAAAGAAACATACCGGAAATCTCGAATTCAACTTTTGCCAACCATATTTCTATTAAGAGCCATGCGCTTGATATTTAAAAAAATGTTATTTGAGTAACGTAAATTAAACAAATTACAAAAAATCAGGCATCGACGTCTTCAGTTGTTTAGTAATCTCCTCCCACAGGTATAATCAAAAGGGCTAAGATCTGAAGAACTTGCTGACCACTCTACGGGACCTTCGTTACCAATCCGTATTGGTATCAGACCTATCTGAAGAATATCGTCTCACTGCTATTGGGTTATATTGTTGAACAATTGCAGGCGTAAGTCTTATTTATAGAGGTTACTAAAAATTCTATTGATTGCTGAGGTTCTCGCACATTGAAACCATAAGAAAAAATGAACCCGCACATGGTTGTGGAAATTCTAAACGTCGTAACATGATAATGTTACAGAGTATTACTGATCAAGTCCACTCTAATATGATATAAATGGATTAAACTCATTACCCAGCATTCCATAAGCAAATTTACTTCCGCAAGCAGTTATGGGCTTTCAAAATTGTTATAATAGCCTTACTTCTATTTTATGGAAATTGTCGAGGTCGACAAGTGCGCTATTTCGATGCGATATATCTTTGCTGATAACCTTTCGATATATCTAAACTTGAAGTTGGGTTTGATTAATCCACTTCCATAACATGCTGGACATCCTACATACGAATTTTATGCTTGATTGTCTTGTTGGAATTTTTGCAAGAAAAGACTGTTTTGGGTTTTATTTTGTCAAATAAAGTTCATTTGGAAAAAGTGATCTTCTTTTACCTTTAAATCTTCTTTTTCTAAAAAGAAACCGAAATGCTGTTGACCAAGAGATCTTCTTTCTTTCCTTCATGCTCAATAATACTGGGGGCACAAACTAAAATACCTTCGTGCTTTACTGCCACTTGAATCATATTAATGTCAAACGCTTCTTCATATCATGCCTTATTTCAAAACCTTTAGATGTACTTTTACCTTTCTGAAAGTGATTTTGTGCATCTAACATAATTCATTCAGCAGGAAAGTATGAAGATCATGATTTGGTTAAGTACAGAATCGTTAGAGAACTTTAGGTGTGGTCAATCCCGATTCTTCTCTAAAGATTTCGAACAAAATTAATGTTAAGTAAGAGAGGAAGACAATAGCTGACTTCATCTAGATGGTTTTAAATAAAAATTTGCGTGTCCGAATATTTTTTACATCCACTGTAAGTTTGAAAATTTAAAACTTGAAAGAAAACAGAATTTATTGTTAGTAGGTATTATTTAGAAATGTTTATAAATGAAGCTGGTTAATCTATGATAGCTACCATTTCTGTATCAATTTCAAAAATACGTTTTAAGATTATATTTATTATTGTTATCTCATTTATTGTTGTTCTATTTTCCAGGGAGTAGTGGATCTTTAATGTCACAATATAAACAACACACTTGGGATTTCTTATCTTCTCCACAAGTAAAATCTATCGTAGGAGATGCAATGAACGATCAAGCGTTTTCCTGTCCCAATTGTCCCAAGAGTTACAAAGGAAAATACACTTTACAGCGGCATTTAAAAATAGAATGCGGAAAAGAACCTACAAACAGATGCGAGATTTGTGGACAAATGTTTAAACATAAACACAGACTTTTTAGCCATATTAGGGCTTTACATATATTTAATAATAATAATAATAATAATAACTTGGATGTTAATCAACAAAAATAAAATTTGTAGCAGTGCTTAGGTTGTTAATAAGTTATTATGAACTGTTTTATATTTTACCGTGCAAAATATTTCTAAAAGAATTCCTATTTTTGATAAAATCGTTTTAGGTATCTTCTTCAGAGTAAACATAACGTGGTATAAGATACCATCTTTCACCAAAGAGGTGCCAGTCGAATATTAGTCTTTATAATTGATTTTTCAAATGTTCTACGTTCTAGTCAGTTTTAGTCTACTGTAAAGAGGTTTGCTGTATTACAAACATGACATGGTTGTATTAAATAAGAACGATGGGCCTTTTGTCTGACTTTTTAATAAAATAATGTTGTATATTTTTGCTCAAATGATGTAACCTTTTTCATTATGAATTTAATAAATTCAATAAATTCTTGTTAGAACAGTTTTTGAATTGAAACAGGAAAGATTATTTAGAAAGAACTGCAGAGTTTACTTTGATAGTATCGGTAGAAAGAAGTTCATTTTAATGTAGAACAGAACGTTGTCAAAAATTAGGCCTATGAGCAAAAGTAGATAGAAGCGGCAGTGATGTTATTAATTATGTAGTGTTGAAAGATGCAAGTTAATATTTAACATTATTCCTTTTTAGATTTGACGTTTCGGCGAACGAAAAGAAATGCGGGCAAGATCGAAATACCAAGTTTCACCGACGGACTAGGATTTGTCTGTCCTACTTGTAACAAAACGTATCATCACAAAAAAACGTTAAGTAGACATATGCGACAAGAGTGTGGGGTGGAACCAGAACTTCGGTGCCCTTTTTGTCCCTACAGAGCTCGACGAGCTTACGTACTCAAATCGCACATTAAAACTCATAACAGTTTATTTCAGTGTTCTGTCAAATTTTGTGTGCCATAATTGTATCGATACTTCTCTGATTGTGATCAATTTTCAGTTTTCTTGTGAAAGTGCTGTCTAGTTTTTCGAGTTGTTTATTTATGTGAAGTTAAAATGCATCTAGTCATTTTTGAGCAAATATAATTATGTTTTTGCAGTGTTGGCTTTCATTTATTGTTACCACTTACATTTTTTAACATAAAATAAAATAGTTTTGAACAAATTGTTTATTGAATTTTTCTTGTTTTCCAGAACTAATGGAAGATATTACACTATTAGAGCAAAATTTAGAACTTCCTCAGACACTTATAACCGATAACGAAAACGACGGGGCTTGCACTACCATACAAGTTATCTTTCCGGAGGGAACACCAATTTCACCTCTCATATCTGATTTCATATCTTTCGAAGATATCACTAATGAAATTGAAGAACAATCACCGAAACCAAAAAAGTCCAGGAAGGAAACCTTGCCGTTTGAAGAATATTGGACACCGGCAGGCTACGAATGCCCAAACTGCGATAAATTATATAACGCGAGGAAAAATTTAGCACGTCATATGAATCTCGAGTGTGGGAAAGAGCCTCAGTTCATGTGTTCGTATTGCGATTATAAAAACCATAGAAGAAACGAAATTAAAAAGCACATACGCAATAAACATAACTTACTTGTGCTGTAACACTTAAAATTTAAGCTACATCATTTAAAACGTGGCACTAATGGGACTATGATTTTGAAACAAATATTAAAATGTAAAACTTAAGAATTCTGTATTGTAAGGAATATAATCACTGATTACAACTAGTTATAGATATTTCTTATCGTATTTCAGCCTAAAATACATTTACCTGATTGATATTGTACGTTATTGTTATAAAGTGTTTGTAAATTAAATTGCTCATTTTGCAATTTTTGTGAATTGATCATATTACATTCAAAGAATACAAACATCCACATAAATCCAATTACGATAAGCATCTAACATAACAGAAGCACATCGTGATGCCAAACAGTTACGTCACATTCCTAGAGTTTTGTTATAATACAATTGTGAACATAAACTGAATTAATTAGGAAGAGAAGTTACTGGATACAGTTTGTACTAAATAATTTGATAAATCTTTTGCTTTAGTTCTATAAAATTAAGAAATTTGAGTAAGTATACTATAATATTTAGGTTGCCTTACAGCGTTCAAAGCTAAGAGTTGCATTTGTTAAATCGCTCACAATGCTAAAGGTGGAATTTGTGGTACAGTTAATTCAAGCAACTTCCCCATCAGTAAGTGCTAAGTGCGAAAATCGCAAACCAATAGCTTCGTCAGAGTTGACGATAGGCATACAGTTCTGACGATTTCACAATTTTCCGATTTTTTTCGATGGCGTGCTTCACTTTTGTCGCAATAAATAAATAAAACCAAAAATCTCTTTTGCTTTGTTGTCTTTTTAATTCAAAACACAAGAAAGCTGTATAACATATGACGTAGGGGTTGCCTACTTCGTTTGGTCGTTACACTACATGACTGGACTTAGTGGATGCAACTTAGCATGGCTTTGTAGGAGTGTCAAGGTAGTTTATGTGGGTCCTCTTATGCCTAGGCAAGCGAGCCTTTGAAGCTTGTTTAGTTTGGCAAGTATGAAATCTGAAGGTTAGCGAGGTATCTAAACTTTCTTCCAAGTGTTTCTTTTTCTAAATTTGTTTCTTCAGTATAAAGTTCTGATTTTTAATTTTCGTTTAAGTAGAGAAGGATGATTCATCGCCGTAATGATAACGTACTCTTGGATTGTTATTCCGTAGCAACTAGTATTTTGGTAAGCGAATTGATTGCTTCGTAATGGTTTCGTCCTCATTGCAGCATTCCTTATTTGTTAATTAGTCTGGTCGTTCTGTAGAGAAAAGAGATCAAACTGTTTGGTTTAGAAGCTGTCCTTAGGTTACATTTGCCTTGTCTCCAAGTGCAAGGCAAGTAGACTACTGTTAAACTATTGAAGATCAAGAAATCAATAAATGACAGATTCGAGTAAACCAGAAAAATACAGAAAACTGATTCGTTGGTAATGGTTAATAGAAAGAATTCCCTACTTTCAAAGTGTGGTTTTTGAGAAGTACTGTTTGATGGATGGACATGATAATAAAGCTTTGATTTTCTAGATTCTGTATTAAGAACTAAAATGTACATATTTGATTATTATTCTTTATTTGAGTCAACACTTTCAAGGCGGGTGGTATGTTAAAAAAATCAGTTAATGTAAAAGCTCCGAGTTTGTTGTATTAAAATAATTTTAAAAGATTGAATATCCAAGATATTTTTTTAACATTAAAATTGCAAGAAGTAACCGTAATAATCAGGGACTAAAAGAGAAAAATATGTCGTTCGATTTTGTTCTTACCATTTATCAGGATTTCGTTTTGGAGGAATTATTACCTTTGTAAATCAAAAGATTTTCTTTGTTATTTCATTCAACAGTCTGTATCGGTAGGCTTTGTGACCCTTACCCCTCATTGAATAATAGTAATAAATAAATGGTGCGACAGACGCGACGCAATTCGGCAATGCGGTGGTGCCATTTGGTACATACATATAACTGCTGCGTCGCGTCATGTTACATCTTTATTTAAAGCGTGTTTGGTTGACTGTTCTAGAGTGCTCAGAATGTTTCTTTTAGTTTTCAGTACATGTTGCTAAGATGTAACACGTATGCTCCCAGAGCAGTCAGCCGAAAAGAAGGTATGGTTTGTTTTTTTCAACTTGTAAGTTGGAAAAACATGCAGATGTTTGGTTATTCTTACAGGGGAAAATCATCAACTAATAGATAGTGCTAAATTTAGTCAAAATGTCAGCTACAATCAACGTTGCCAGATCTGGCTATAAATCTCCAAATTTGAAGATTTATAACATTTATTACGGTTTTTGACGATTTGTTTTATTTACTATTGGATCGCCCCCAAACTAGTGTTTTAAATTTCTAATTGAAGTCGCGACGATTGTGTTTTTTTGCTATTGCTATCGTTTTCTAAAAAAGCAAATCTTATTTTTAGCCAACATATTTAAATTAGGAAATATCGATATTGACAGGTATGATGGAAAGGAAAAACGAACTACAAAGTGTTTATGTGTATTAGAATGTTTGTCACATTGCATTGCATTAAGTTAAAATTAGTTAATAATCAAATAAAGAACACATTTTTTTCGATGTCAGTAGCTAAGAATAAAGAGAAATAATTACATAATAAAGGAAATATGGTCTGCAATGTATTAAAAAAATAAATAAGAAATACGCTCATACCAACATCATGACAAATAAGTAGCTAACAACATAAATAATAATACGATCGCAATGGGTTAATAACAAAGCAATAACAAAGCAATAATTAAGAAATAACTTTAACAAAAAGACAAATTCAGTAAATCGTCGTTCATATTGTTCTCAAATCATGTACACTATTCTCTTCGACTATCCTAATCTGGTGGTGCAAGTTGCCGCACGGTAGTTATTTTGTAAGGATATAACTTCCGTTGTTTTTTAAACAATTTTCTGCCAAGTACTTCAAGGAATATTCGTTTAAAGCGAAATTCTGCGAAGTGAGGTTTGTGGATTTTTTTTAGATTACTGGCCTCACTTCCTCGACAGCGTCAGCACTCACAGCAGGTCTTCCTGAAGATTTATCATTCTCAACAGATCCTATTCTAGCAAATGTGAGAAACTAAAGCGTTATCCGGAACATTAACATCAGGACATTATAAATTCATCTTTGCAAGCTTGAATAGAGTATGTCCAATTTTCCTGGTGAACTACACCATTTCGGTAATAAGACATGGCGATAAACGTGTCTTGTTGAACAGTATAGATCGTTGTTTACAATGCCGCTGAAAATAAATTTCATTAATATTTTTTATCTTACTATGATTACGCAGACATAGCACAAGAACAACTTTAGTCTTGAAACAGACTTTTTTGTACACTAAGCGTAATTAGAGAAAAAAATTGTGAAACAATACAACAAATTTTAGCACAAGATTGCTAAATGCAGGACAATGAAATTTGCAATTGACAAATACCAGAAAATCGATAATTAAAATTCTTTATTTAGTTTTTGTTTATGAACGAAAATTTTGTTCTTTAAGAGACTTTCGTTTTATTCCGTTATTTCGTTTTTTTCTTCTTTTCATTTTCAATCCCTGGTAATAAGTCGGCTAACAGGTAAGTTGTGACTTCTACAAACTTAAACTATCCCTTGTCTCATACTAATCTTCTTTTTCTGATATTTTATAGCTGTTTGCCTCCCAAGAAGATTAATGTTAGATTGTTTAATTTTGTCTTTTGGCAGCTGGCCTAATGGAGGGAAGTGTTTATTCCTTGAATAAGTTATATATATAATGTTATTAACAAATTTGGTTATTAGCAACTTACAACCATTAATCGTTTACATTGTTTTAGGAAATTGGACTAAAAAGACGGAGAATGCGTCTCCTCCCATTTGTTTCCAGTGTGGTAAAGTTTATAAGTTAGCCAGTTCCCTACGGCGTCATTTAACCTACGAATGTCAGAAAGAGCCCCAACAAGTATGTCCAGTGTGTAACAAAAGAACGCATTTAAAAAGTAATTTAATGCAACACATGAGAATGGTACATGACATTGCATGAAGAGTTGCATACATAAATGTATAAAACAAATATTTAGCATAAATTTGATTTTGAGAATTAATTATGTTATAGAAAGAAAAAACTAGAGATAATTATTGTATTTAAGAAATCTAATTGATTGTTATTAATAATACTACAAACATGATATTATTTGATTTTCCTGTGGTTGTCCCATATTTAATCATTCTTCTTGAATTACTGTTTGTTATTTTACGCTAGAAGCTTGCAACACTGATACTACAAACTGCAGTCCACTACCACTACATCGTCTAACGTTCTGAAAGGATGTTGCAGCAACCATTTGTTGAAAAACGATCAGTGTTTCTTCGGCTCATTATCTCTGGGACTCGACTTTCACTGAATTATTCATTACTAATTTTTTCTCTGGGCTGATATCACGTTGATAAAATCAATTTAAAGTGAAAAAATGAGTTTATCAAGCCCAGAGTTGTTTAAAATATATTTTACTATCTTCTTGTATATAATATCGGTCCTGCAAAATTTGTGGCTTACTAATTTTTTGTGGCTTAAAATGTCTTGCTTTTGTTTTTGTTTTCGAGGTTGCTTTTACTTTTTTTTTAACATTGAAAATAACAACTTTTGCAATTATGTTGCAGAATATCTGGAGCATTTTTCTTCCGAAAATAATGCTACATTACGTGCGCTGCTTAGTAATCCTGTAAAAAGTCGGTCATTGGATAAACAATCAATTGCATGCATGAGAAAATTTCGTATCATAACAGACGAGGTTGTTCGACCAGGTTATAGTAACGATTCGCAGTTTGCTTGCCGCCATTGTGGAAAACGTTATCGATGGAAATCTACTATGAGAAGACACGAACTGCTCGAATGCGGTGGTAAAGAACCGAGCTTTCACTGTCCTTATTGTTCTTATCGCGCCAAACAAAAAGGAAATCTAGGCGTGCATGTTCGTAAACATCATCCGAATGAAGTTGGACACAAAATAGATTAACTCATGTTAAATTTGAAATGGTTCGCTTTATTATTATCGATACTTGTAATAATGAATTTGGTGCCTTATATGACAATTTTATATTTATTTTTATAAATAACTTTACATATCCTGTTCTGAAGGTTTTATACACGGAAACTTTTTACTGTTTGTATAGATTTATTGAAAATTTATAAGACTTATGATTGTTATTGAAATTTATTATTACAAAATATATTTGCTATTTTATTGATTATTTGATAAATTATCACTTTAAAAGTAAAAGTCTACAAATCAAAACTTAAAAAATTTTTAGGGTGATTCATTAAAATCGACATTGGCTTGAATTCTTTAGATGTGTATGCTTTTCAAGGATGGCTGTATTATTTTGAAACAAAAGAAGATAAAGGGATAAAGGTAAGTTTAGTTATTAAGTTGTTTTTGAGATCCATTTTATATTTTAAACCATCTCTGAACGTGCATCCGTATGTACACCATGTGATCCAAATCTTCATCAGTATACATCTTTCACTTTTACAGATGGTGGAATAAAACGCTATTATAGTGTTATGAAACTCGATGGTTAGCTTTAACATATGTACATTCAAGACCGATATACAAAAAAATAATTTGGTTTTCTTAACATCATGTACTGTTAATATCACGATCGAACGATACAATATTAATCTGACAACATACGAAGACGTATCAGAAGAAATATACTAATGGTGAATTCTAAAATATCTTCTCTGATAATCTTGTAGTAAAGACAAATGAAAGTTTTTTATACAAAATACTAAATATTTATTCCGATCAATTTATGCAAAATACAAAATTATAAAGAAACCGTGGAGAATGTAGAGTTTGGCATACGCAGTTCTATTCCGCCCTTTATGTATTTTGTACTATGTAACGTCATGTATGTAATAGCTTGAGAATGCTCCATGCCGAATATGAGGGTAGAGGAGAATATAAAAGGCTTTCCCAATGGAAACTAAGAAAGAAAAAAGAAAAATAAGAGCAGCTGCATATCCACAACTATCAGAATCAGACACATTTTCACATGAAATGGCTTTTTTTCCTCCAGAAATCTGATCACCCAATAAATATATACCGAGTGTGCAGTTTCAATCCCGTGCATAGGATTATTGATGTCAGATTTCTGCTCTAACAATACCATTTACCAATTCAAGCCAGATTGAGAGGGAACTTCTACTCTATCGATGATACCATTACCTCCCCTGTAGGTTCATTTGAGGAGCACGAATTACAAAAATCTGAATCCCCATGCATTGTCCTATGTACGGGTTTGAAACTCCACACTCGGTATACATAGTATCGACTAAAAAAAGCACAATAGAATATTTATTCATTTTGTCTATAATAAGCAAATCAAATAATCTTATTCTTAGTATACAGTGTGTTTCAAATTCGTGGCTCACCATTGGGATCTCGGAAACCACAAGAGATATGAAATCAGTTAAATTAGAAAAAGGTTGCTTATTTTGAAGATCAGTTTACTGATGTTTTTATATTTTTAGAAAAGTTTATAGCTTACTAGATATTCGCTAAAAACGAAATTATCCTATGTTCTTTAAAGTGGAATATCTCAAAAATGCCCAAAGATAGAAAAGAACAGCAAAGAAACGGTTTTAGAGAATTGATTCTCGAACAGAGCAAAGTTATTTTCGCGATTGCTTTTTGTTTGATTTGTTTTTAATGGAACGCCTACTTGGTTTTCATTTTACTGCAAAGCATGTTTCTAATGCTTCTTAGTGATATAAAGTTTGACATAGTTATTCTTTTGTTTTACCAAGTTATGAAATAGAAAACATTTTCATCGTGGATATTATCATATACGTTGTATTTGTCATGCAACAATTGCTAAAACAAAAGAAACAATGCTTTTAAGATATTTTATCAGGGCATTAACAAATACCATGAAATACATCAATAACAAGCTAGCCAGCAGTTGTTAATGTCCGGTAAAATATTTTAAAAACATTATTTCCTTTGTTTTAGTAATTGTTGCACGATTTTGATGTGTTTGGTGTCACGGCACACTACGTTAAAAATGGTTTTTATTTGATAACATAAGATAAACCAAAAGAATAACTATGTCAAACCTTAAATCACTGAATAGCATTAAAAAAAAACTATTCAGCAATATTAAAATCAAGTGGGCGTTCTATTAAAAAAATTGCTTTTAAAGAAAATCGTTTCCAGTGAATATATAGCAAGCCGCGAACTTTTTTTGAAAAACAAAAATATCAGTAAACTGAATTCTAAAATAGGCAACTTTTATCTGAGAACCAATTTTGTATCTCTTACAGTTTCCGAGATCCCACTGGTGAGCTACTAATTTTCTACACACCGTATATGTGTTTAATACAAAGTAAACAGCAATATTTAAACCTTTGTGATTAAGATGCTCATTGTCATACATTACACAGTGTTGGTAGCCCTTCTTGAAGTCAATTAATGTTAATGTTAATTGAAGATCAGTAGGATAGTCTAATACGTCATGTAATGTAGAATATGGATGAAACGTCTTCCTTGCCTGAAATGAAAGTTACTTTCTTAATATCGAAGATAGATGTATTAAATGATGAATTATCACGATATATAGGAAAATGTCAAAACAATCCCTTGTGTCATGTATAGGATAGTTGTATAGTGTTCGCTTGTTTTTAAATACAAATAAGAATTAAACACAATGCACGTATAAAATATTTTATTTTGATGTTGCACTTGAAAAGATATTTTAAACTATATAATAAGCTCTGAATGCTTTTAGGTTTTACCATAGACAAAGAGGCAAACTAATTACAACTACCATTTAAAAAATTGTATACGAGGAAGAGAAAATGAAAATTATTATCATTGTCACGTGTAGTGTCACGTATGGAACATGGCATGCTGATGGATGTAAAGAATTCCGATTTCTGAATAATATATGGTTTTAATTTATTTTTTTTTGTAAAATAAACATTGGAAATATCATTTATCATCAGATGTTAAAAAACAGCCTCCTTAATCATTTTAATTAATTATCGGATTAAACAGTTGTAGGAAGAAACTCAAACTAATTAAGCCGTTTCTGCAAAACTTTATTTAATATAAATAAGCGTAAGTAAAACTCGCGAGACTCAAAGCATGAGTCTTCAGTCCAATAATAACTCTATACTAATGAGTATGACCACCACGCCTTTGAAATACCAGGCATGCTCATGATGAGGTTATCAATTTCCTCCTACTGAAAGTTATCCCATAGTTGTAGTAAAGTTTCGCTTACCTTATTGAGACCCCGTTGATAGTCGATTAAATCTCGACCAAGCATATCCCAAACGTGTTGAGTCTTATATAGGTCAGGTGAGTATGTAGGTAATGGCAGATGACCAATATGATCCAATTTCACAAGTTTGTTCAACACTAATCGTGCTCGACGAGGACGCCTATTATGGTCCGAAAACAGAAAATCTAGACTTGAGCTGTCATCTTGCTATCGCATACATAAATTTTATTAGACCACCTAGAAAATTTCATTTCTCACCACAGAAGTACCTCCACGAAATTGATGTACTTCTTGGATAAACTGGTCTTTTAAACGCATACCAAGGTTCTTCCAGGCTCTTAATAGCTCGGTTGATCAGTGAATGTTATTCATCCTATGAAGTTCGTTGCTGACACCAGGCTAATCTTGCTCTTCTGTGTTCCGATTTTAACGACATCCATTTCAAAAGGCGACTACATCTTGAATTGATTTCTAATTTACAGGTTACAATGATAAGAAGGGTCTCTTCAGGCTTTTCTGATCAACAAGCGATCTTCACGAATTGTTGTATTCTTTGATGGACCTGATCGTGGTTTTTCTTTAACAGCTAAACTTGGAAGTCTTCTTTCCATCGATTTCTGCCAGAATTCAATACCATAGGAGTTCAGAACCTTGCAACGAAAGGGAAACTGCAAATTTTGTAAATGCCAGGAACGGAAACAGACTAATGCTGTGTTGAGTTTATTCAAAATACTTAACCTAACGTTACTATAGACTACAGTTAACATTAAACATGCTTTAAGTCTGATCATTCGATTCTTCTTTCATTTCAGCAAGATTGTATTCCTGCAACAATTTTTGCTAAATATCTCTTTTTTTTTTGCAATTTTAACATGTTGAAACTATTATGCTACCTGTTAACTACCAGCCAGATAAGAAGAAATAAAGTTAAAAAATTAAACTTCTCCAATATACCATCCATTTGCTGGGTGTATGAGTGCATGAGGGGGGAAAGATATCAGAAAAGAAATCTTTTTGAGATATTAGTACCAGATATCATATGAGAAATCATTTCACGCTAGAACAACTGAAAACGAGAGTTATACTGCAGTGGAATTCCATTTAGTGTGTGTGTGTGTAGTTTGAAGGCATGATTAATTATTTTTTTTATAATTCTAACATTACCAAGGTGTTAACAACAACAACAATAATAGAAAATGTCTCAATTCCCAGAGAATGCTTCTACAAGAAACTTTTCTTAATCATTTCAATAAAGTTCGTGTCTATAAACGACTTCAGATTCCTAATAACGGAAGCGTATTTTATCATAAAGAAATATATCTGCACTTATGCTACGTCGCTGTTTTGCGTAATTGGTTACTTTCAGTTGTTTAAAAAAATGTAAAATCTTAAAATTTCTTTATGGTTAGACCTAAATTATTCTAGACCTATCAGTTGACCAAATAGCTAAAATATTGCTGAAGAGATAATACTTGAAACATCTAGGTGAATCTTTAATGAAATGTAGAAATATTAAAGGTCTTAGAACAGACTGTTAAGGCACTTCCGAGGTTGGAACAAATAATCTTGAATGGGGATAACATTAAGTGCATGTAGTTATTGTAGTTATTGTCCATTGTAGGTTATCGAAGTTTCTGAATAAGAAAATTGGAGTACAAATAAGTTTATGTTCAGAAAATCGGGTTTTGTCTTGAGTATAACCTGGACAGAAAAATGAATGCTGATGTAGCCATTCTTAATGTCTTTCAGTTTTGAAATAAATAGAGCTTTACAGAATTTCCAACAAATACATTCTAGTATAGTCAACCAGGAATACATAATGTCAAACTTTTGTGGGGAAGTAGTCACTGACGAGGAAGGAAGATAAAGTCAAGCAGCCAGGAAAAGGATACAAGCCTCACGCATCTAATTTTGTACTATTTATTTCTGTCCTTAGCTCAGAAAAACCTTTGTAAACAAACAGTATTTACGTATAAAGTAGCAATAAGTCACATTAAAAGTTGAGTTACTACTGTATTATACTCTCATCAGAGATTGTTTTTATTTAATAAGAAACCTGATGTATGGGGGCCAAACGACTTAACTTTGTGATTTTCTTATCAATCGACTTTAAACGTATTAAATGACGTCATATGGTGGGCATTAGCAATTCTGCGGTTTTTGAAATTAAGAATTTATTTTGTTTTTTACAAATTAAAGATCAAATTGGGCTGCAATGACACTACAAAACAATACTACATAAATAGAGATAATGACTGTTTCTGAACCAATACTGATCTAAAACTGTCCAAGTAGCGTCGTAGCGCAATTTGATTTAAGTTACTGTGGAAATAAATTTGTAAGACTTCTTTCTTTGCACTTATATTCTATTTACTTTTAATTTAAAAGATCATATAGGGCCTTCGGTATCAAAAAGTCAACCATATATACCTTTAGACTTTTTATTTTGTTGGAAGTTAAATACCCCACATGTATCAAGGTTTGTTTTGTTTTGCTGGCAATTAACTTAAGAAGGCAATAAGGCTCTCTCTTTAGTGAGAAAATTATGCCAATCTTTTTCATAATCGACTTCGAGGATGTTGTGCACGTGGCAATTAATTTACTTAGGCTACGACTGTACTGTTACCTTTAGCCCACTGTAATTGAATTCTTCTCCAGTTATGTACATATTTTTTTGTACAGATGTAGGTTGAAGGTGAACCTTGTTTTGATCGCGGTAGATATTTTTTAATATGATTCGATTTCTCCTGAATACTACAGGTTCTGTTAAAAGTGCGACCAGACTTTTTTAGTTGAACTGCAGCTATTATTTCAATGTCACGTTTATGCAGTTTAGGTCAATTTTGTAACGCAAAAGTCATAGAGATATTTACCTTATTCGCTAGCTTTACGTCAGCGATCATTGGGCATGAGTCAGGAATGGAGCTTAGGGATAAATAAATTAGAATGCTTTTATCAAACCTTGGCAAAGGCAATTTATTCCAACAATTCACAATACACTTAGTATAGATAAAGCCTTAGAAACTTTTAAACAATGTTCCTGGAAAATAAAAGGCAAAATTACACAACTGATATATACGCTTGTTTTTAGCCGACCTCTAACAACGTACAGATTTATCTAATTGCAAGTTACTTACGAACCAGTCTTTCTAGTTATTGGTAGTTACCATTAAATGAGACATATATCTACATATATCTACTGGTTTTGGGCTGTCGGGATAAGGGAAGTTCTAACTAAAAAGGAAGTACAAAAACAGTCATTTGTAATATGTTTGTGACAAATCTACGGGATTCATAGCTGTGCAACACATTCTCTTAGGATTAGTCTGTATAGGGTAACGTGCCATCAAAATGTAACCCAATTCGCGTAACTTACATCATATACTTCTAAATAATCAATGTGACATGCAAAACATAAATAAATCACTGATGTAAGTTTTTCATTTCATAGGCTACGCACATTGGGTTGCTTTTTGATGCCACTTTATTATTTCCATGGATGCAATTATGAAAGTGACAGCCAATAATTGTTTCCATGGCAATAATACTCTAGACAAACTTATCCAACGACTATAAAACTAAGCCGTAGCTTGTTAAATGGAGAAAATCTACAAATATGGTTTTATTGGTGACACTTCAATCAAAACAGGATCTAATACTGTTTTAACTTGCAGTGCCTAACATTTCTCTACAAGGACAGAATCTAAGGACATACTAACTAGAAGTTTCAGCCTTTGTCTTTTTTGAATTTAGATTTTAGTTCATTTGTGTTGATGATGAAAAATTTTTTATGCAGATCTTAATTGATGCATTTTTCAACGTGTCCTGGAGACCGCATCCTGACATTTTTGCATTTAACCGTCATGAATATACAACTCTTAGTTTAGTACAATCCAGTTGTGGACAATTAAAGCTTGATACAGTCCAGTTAGAAATCGTTAAGATGTGTGGCAAAGGAACAGCCGACTATCGAGCGACTGAGAACTCACGCGGGCCACATTTGGCCCGGAGGCGTATAGTACCAAATTGTACAATACTAGCTTTTATCGAATTAATTGTATGTTCAAATATACGTTACTTTTCCTGTGTGCGTTTTATTTTCGTATTTTTCTTAATGATATCAAAACACATTTTTAATAACTTGAATTTTATTTTCTGGAAAACATTTTATGAAAAAAAATGACGTGAGAGTTTTTAGTTTCTATACGGTAGGCATTGGTGGAGGCAAATTATATATAAAACAGAGATAATAAAGCAAGTTTACTTCAAGCCATTCTTTTTTCTTTCAGACTTAGGCACATCTATAGATTTACCAATGCAAATAGAACTAAGAGAAATGGACGCGAAAGATTCTTGGTTGGATTGGTCATTATTCTCTGGCGATATTAATCAGGATGATGTTTCGCGAAAGAAACGAAAACCAACGCCTTCTAGTCACAGAATACGTGGCAACTTTGCTTGCGTTCAGTGTGGTCGAAATTATATTAGAAAAGACTCATTACAAAGACATTTAACTTATGAATGTGGAAAGGATCCTCAATTTCAGTGCCCATTTTGTCCACAGAAGTGCAAACGGAAAGCACACCAAATGAGGCACATTCGAAGACAGCATAAGGATAAAGTCGGATTGTTAGAGGAAAATAATCCTGATTTGTTTGTTCAGAAAC
>VTPC01000542.1:0-147899 GCA_011009095.1 Ignelater luminosus
GGGGGGCTTACCTTAACCGGCCGGCCCTGTGAGGAGGAAACCTCTATAAAAAAATCGACAGCAAAGTTGCAAAAGAGTAAAAGAGCCTTCCCCGAGGAATGAGCATCCCCCGCAGAGTGATCCTTCATTTCGTCTCATGCTCATGGCAATATTATGAGTAGAAACTTAATGAACACGGTAAATGCAAACGAAGAAGAGGAGGAGGATGAAGTATTTTACAGTAGTGATAAGAATGAAAGCAATAGAGATCAAATATAGACAAAAATGGAAAAAGTGGAGGTTTTCAAGAGAAAGGAATTTTTATTGAGAACACTCCCTAAAGACAAATCCAAGGAAAGTAAAGGAAGGAAGAAAAAGGTATAGCCAATAACAGTAACACGGGGGCGATTAAAAAAAGGGTAAAATCCTAGTCGGAAATATTCAGTGTAAGAAATACAGGAAGCGAAAACAGGAGTGGGGGAAAAAGATCTAGATAAGGAAGGAGAGACAACAGCTTGCAAGAACTCAGGAATATGATAAATAATAGATTATCCAAGAACGTAAAAAAATTAGTGCAACTGGTGGATGTAAACGCTAGTACCTAAGTGGAAATAAAAAAACCGTGAAAACAATTGAACAGGCGAACAACGGAGTTAAACCACCAATGGAAAAATATTGTTACCCAGAATGTGAAGAACAAGTGCAAAAAGAGAAATTCACCCGATGCGACAAGAAGCATATCAGTATGCCAAGAATACAAGCTGACTATATACTTCTGATGGACTCTAAGAATTCAAAACGAGACGAGAGAATGTACGAGCTAGAAAAGAAATACGAAGAATTAGTAGAATTAGCTGAAGAAAACGAGGGAAAGATAGAACACAAAGTAACAACAACAATTGAAACGAGCAGAAATAAGGCACAGGAAGAAAGTAACATACTCTACGTAATCCCAGTGGAAATCGACGAAGCAGGAGTAAACGATATAGAAAAAACATGTACCCGGGTAGAAGAAATAGCTGAAATCATGGAGAAACATAAAGCCATGGAAGAGATGGTGAATATAAATTTGGAAAGGATGAAACTGGTGGCAGGCAAGGGTCTGGAGGAGATATACGTCATAAAAACATGTGAATATGTGTTCCAGGATAAAAACAAAAAAATCGAGATTCTGACACGAACTGCTAGAGCAGCGGACGGGAAACGGCCAGATTCAAGAATCAAAATGGGAAAAGAAGGTGCGAAAACCACGACAAGGAGAAAGCCGTTGGTAGAGGAAGTCATAGTGAAAGCGGACGGAAGAAACTACGCTGACTTTGTTAAGACGGTTAAAGCAAGTGTGGACGTAAGGGAAGTTGAGGTCACAGTGCGGAACCTCAAGAAGACGGCAAATGGGGACTTATTGCTGAGGGAAGACAAAATGAAGGCCGTGAAGCGCAACATCCCGCATATGGACTAGATCGTCAAAAGGGACGAGACCGTTGTCCATATAAGCGACATCGATAGCAAAATGGACGCGCAACAAGTCACAGAAACAGTAATTAGAACTAGGCCAAAAACTCTGGAGGAAAAAATCAGGGTCACCTCGTTGAGACCAGCCAGAAATGTCAGCAAGACGGCCACTCTAAAGCTTAGCAAAAGAGTGACGGCGGACCTTGTTAAGCTAGATAAAATCAGAATAGGTTAGACGAGCTGCAGAGTACGCTACACGATTCAGAAGTGTTGTAAATACCTCGGTTTTGGCCATAAGGCCAGAAGACTGCAAAGGACCCAACAGAAAAGAGGTGTGGTAAACAAGAACACAGGGCAAAAGAGTGCAACAATCTGCAATAAACTTTGTCGTTAAAAATAAACGGATCTCATCAACCTTTGAGAGGGGAGCGAGCAAATCGTACTCAGACGTTACACTGGCAACTCAGAATTTTATCAGTAGAGTGGTAGGGTAGTAGGTGTGCCCTAGTAGTAAAGCTGCTTCATCAGAGAATAAAATTTTCTGCAACAATCTTTGATCAGTATTGATCTTTACCATTATCGATTCGCAAAAGTACATTTGTCCTTCAGTATCATTTAGTTCTAAGTTCTGATGGTTTTGGTAGTGGTAAGAGATTTGAAAAGCTCTATTTTTTAAGTCCATACGCTGTGGCCCTACTTACTCCTATAGATTTTACATTGAGAACTTCTTTATTTGTTCCTTTGATAATAACATGTGTACCTAGTAATACGCTGTTTTTAAAACAAGGTAGTGCTACACGTCAATGATACGTCAATTTAAAGTGCCTGATTTAATGTAGTAGTCCGCAATAAGCTTTTCTGTCTAAAATCAAAACTGTTGCAACGCGAGGTATTGAAATAAAACGTTGTGCCGTTGTAAATGAACATTTGCAAGGCAGAACACCAGGAGAAGTTTTTAAACTGCTGAAAGCTTCTAGAATTAAGAGAAATTGTATTTACCGTCCTGTAAATCGATATAAAGAAACTGGAAACATTAAAGATAGACCAAGAAGTGGTGCTCCTCGCTCTAAAAGGACTCCTGCTATGCTTAAAGCTTTGAAAAATTGAATTCGTAGAAATCCTCACCGCACTCAGAAAAATTAGGCTTATAAATGAGAGTTTCAAAAATGATATTGAATCGTGTGCTTACAAAAGACCTGGGGCTTAAAGCATTAAAACGAGGTACTTGTCATAAGCTAACTGCAATGCAAAAAATAGGCTCATTAAAACCCAGGCACTCTTGAAGCGGTACGCAGGTGAGAGTTAGAAAAGAGTTCTCGTCGCTGACGAGAAGGCTTTTACAGTAGAAAAGAAGTTTAACAAGCACAACGATCAAATTTACGTAAAATCAACTAAAAGAGTTCTCTTTCTCAAAAGCAAAATTGAAAAGGACTCATCACCCAGCCTCTGTGATTGTTTGGATGTGTGTAAACTGGATTGGTAAAACAAGACTCTGCCTCAAGAAATAAAAATCAAGGCAAAAGATTATACTGAAGACATTTTAGTCCCCATAATGGAATTATTAAACTCATCCATGTATAATGGTTAGAGCTTGGACATTTTAACAGGATTCTGCCGTTTCGCATGAATCCAAAATGGTCCAAAACTGGCTAAAAGAGAAAATGGCAATTGTTCGATATTACTACCCCTAGAAAAACGACGTTTTGAAAGCACGTTTTTGGTATCAGCAGGTAGAGAATTATTCACAGAACACAATTAGGTGGCCGGAGGTATAGAAATTATTCCAATCTTGGTGAAAACGATAAAAAACAAACACGATTTTTAAGCACATATTAGGTTATGTTGCACGATAGAAACATTAAAGTTGGCAACTAATTCAGCTGCTGCGCACACACACTACCATCCCCCTATTGCAACATAAACCGTGTCTGGATGTTATAGGCAGCTTTTTTCACTTGCAAAATGGCTCTATCTTGCGGGGGGTGGATAGAGAGGGTGTGGTCAGGTTAGAAGCAGTTAAACGTTCATTTTTTAAATGAATTCCATCCCAATCTTGCGGGGGCCTAGCGAGAGTGTGGATAGGTTAGAAGCAGTTAAAAGTTCATTTTTTAATGAATTCACCCATACTTGCGCCGGGTCAATGTTCTCCAGGTGATCTAGGGAAACTAGGTTGTGGTACTGTCGGTTGTACGCTGTCGGAGAGTAGCAGAAACGCAGCTACAATATTATAGTGTCATGGCTATCGTTTTACTAGTGAACTATCAAGATCGTCGATTTTCAAAGTTTTTGTTAAATTTTCTAATTGTTTTACTCATATCATGCAGAAATCAGGCTTAGTTTAGTGTTTAATGAAACAAATAAAATGATTGCTACTCTTAATTATTTCAGCACACTAAAAGTAGATGTTACGTAGAAGGGATTTAGGGAAGACTGTACCCAGCAAACATTACATTGTTTTTACTAGCGGCTACTCTTAAGGTGGCCACTCACTTACAGATCTTTGAAAGACGATGGCCAGTAGGCCAAACACTGAAGGTGATGGTCGACAAGCAACACACACTGTATCAGTTCAATAATTGGAGACAAATTCCTCTAAAGAAATGGTCTGCAGACAGACGTACATGCAGTTTTAGTAAATAACCTGCACTGGAACTGTATGTGTGTGATGAATTCCTTCATTGCGTTCGGATAATAGTCTGTACAATGACCACGTACAGATAACTGTCTCGAAGTAGCGCACACATGCAGCTTTTACTTTGATTTATTTCCTTGTAAACCGCGATGCTCTTAAAAACTGCATGTATATGTTGATTTTCTCTCGCCTTTAGTTCGTAAACCGTAGAATGATGATCTTTTCGATCACTGTATACGAATGAGTACCTTGCAGGTTTGCAGTCGCTTCACAGTTGGCAAAGCGTTGACCATGACAGAGATCTAGCTACCTTGCCAGTAATTCTTCAATACAGCCCCATTATTGAACTGTAGCACAAAATTTAATAAATCCTAACTTTATCATAGCATATTGTTAACTGTCTAGAAAAATCAAACTCATTCTTAATTCTATTACGTAACTTTACTACTTTTCTCGTTACCTTGGACACCGTGCCGTCACTCATCTTTGATCAAGTCTTAGAATATATGTAGGACAGCTGCGGCAAGCCGTCGCACAGCCTACTAAAGACCGTAGTAAGCCGTATGTCCCGGAATGACGTTGACAAACACACTATACCGTTACTGGCTAAGCGAACAGCGAGCCATTAATAAACCGGCAATAAATGTTTGTTCGGGAGGGATGACAAAAAACGAACTTTTAATCCGAAAATATTTAAATTTTTTTAGACATTTCAGATGCAAGCAGTGACAGGTTTTAAGAAAAAAAATCATTAATTGCAAGTTTATGATTTTTAATTGATTACCTTTTGCTTGTTTTTTATCTCCAAAATATTAAACCGTTTTACATTTTAAAATAAAGTCAGAGTTGAATGGATTATTATTTATATTTGAAAATTAAATGCTTCTGCGCTGCATCGCAACTTGGCAGCGTTTACAGTTTCGTACTTAAAGCCTCATATGCTGACTGAAGAATAAATTCCGATCTCTTGCTCATTGGAATTCCCTCCAAGCAGATACATTTAAAGGAGTATTGATGAATCTTGTTATCTTTAATGCTCTCGTCGGCATTACCGTACATATTACTGGATTGAATGATCACAAACGTGGATATATTGTAACAATAAAAACAGAAAAAACTCGATTGGGAAAAATCAAAAGTGAAGTAAATTTCTAAGACAGTGTAACAGATTTAAATTCGTGTATTGCAATGCTCTACCTACAATTGTCAATTTAACTAATAAATATTGTCAAACCAGCCAGTTTGCAAAAATGTTCTCGAGATTCTTTCCGTCTTAGGCAAGGAATCCACATCGACGGGCTTCGAGAACTCATGTTTACTCAGAATTCACTTCTAAACACTGAAAGGTGTACAAGGTATGGCACGAGGGGCTTTCTCTCAGCACATTATTTGTAGCTTCCTCATCCCTCTAGGTCTACATTCCGCGACCTAGCATCCCACAAAGATCCATCCTACCCCCCCCTTCTGTTTATTTTTTTTCGTCACGACATCCCATGACCTCAGGACTGGTATGTCACTCTGGCGCAGTTCACAGAAGACACCGCGCCTTGGGCAACAACCTGGCTCCGGCGGCGGAGGATAAGACGCAACTCCAATAAGATCTAGGTAATCCAAACATGTCAAGAACACAGAGCCTCTCGAATAACAACGTCCACTTGGAATTATGGGCTAGTCATCTTCGGCTGTCCCCCATCTCAGTGTACCTAGGTATCACATTTCCAAAGACCATCTCTTGGACCCAAGAAGCCAAGCGATGCTACGACTTCTTCTAGAAGCGTAGCTTCCTCCTGTCTGTTTTGCGCAGTTCCGCGTAATGTCCATTCGAGTTAGACGTCGACAGTAATTTCTCCAAACCTTTCCTTTCTGTCCGTGTCAGGCGCGCCCGGCCTCCCGGTGTTCTCCCAGATGGCGTATTCTGTTTACCTGCTGTCTTCTGGCAGCCAAGGGCAGCGCCGACCGTACTTTCGGGTCTCCTCTGCGATAGGTGGCCGCAGGATCACGATGGCCAGTATCTCTTCTCACCCGCGTACGTCGTTGCCTTGGGGGAGAAGCGCGACTATTGGCGCAGGTGTTGACCTTCTTTGCACAGGGACCGCCCACCACCATCATACTTTAGGTACTAACTCCAATCGCCGCCGCGCACATTTTAGACATCAGACAGGTGAACCGGACGCCGCCAACTTAACATCTATGCTGCCAACGGCCGTCCTCGCGCTGCTACAACCAAGGTCAACAATTCCAACGTCCTGGTCTGGTGCCAATGAACGCAAACATTGCACGTATTCTGCCTCGCATCAAATGAACCACATCCAGTAGGCTGAAGAAGCTACAGAAAGTAGCTTATAACGCTGATTTCATCATCATCATCACCTTCCTTGCTTTCTCAGGTGTCCGCATTCCAAACGCGTCGCGGACCGAGGCGTTAATAGGTTTGTCAGCCCCGAAGTCTCCTTTGCCACTCACCCCTTACATAGTGCGAGTAGGGGTGCGACTCTCGAAAACCATTTGTATGCCGCATTCACCTGTTTATCGTATGTTCAAGTTGTCCTTCTGCGAACGTTGTTCACTTCTCACCAACATCACCATCAGCATTATGGGCCAACATCGCCCGCGACAGCCAATAGATATCTAATCATTTCGGCCACCAACATCGGCCTTTTTTAATCTACATCTGCACATCACCATTCCGGCAACGGGCACCCAACAACAACAACTGTTTACATCGAGGTCAATGACCTCAACAACTCAAACTTCGCTTCGACGTCACTAACCAAGATTGTCTTAAAACATCCACTAACGCGCCACGCAGCTGCCGCAACCCCTGCCAGTACCCGACATCCTTTATTCACCAGCATTCTGCCCTTCAACAAAAATCCATCAAAACCACGCCTACTAAAGACCGCCCACCAACATCCACTTCAGGTACCAACAATCGTCGCCCAGCTTTATGACATCAACTTGCTCCCGCCTGACGCGATTCCATCCATGCTGTCAACGGCCCTCCTCCTGTTGCTGCAACCACTGCGAAAGAATCTGGAAGACAATTCAAATATACCTTTCCGATCTCCATCGGCTGGTTCAGTGCGGGTGAACGGAAACAACGGATTTTGCATCGCTACCAAGTAAACCATCAACTTGGCTGAAGAAGCACCACGGCGCTTAAAACGGCCTCCCGCTTTTGGCGGGAATTAACGTTGAACTCGCTCACTTACTCTGTGTTTTGCGCGGCGGCATCCGTGAAAGCGCACCCTTATTCGTACTTACAAAACTTTCGTCTGTCTTATTATGGATTATCGCTTCATCTTCCTTTGACTTGTCAAATTGCTACGCAGGATGGAAAAGGTCGTGTGTTGGCGTGACAATGGAGCAGTTAGGACTCTCATTGTTTGCTTTTCTAGGAAACCCAAGATGAAGCTTAAACACAACGGACAACCTCCAAGACATCTTAGAGAACACACCCCTGGTCACCAGATAAACCAAACTTCAATCCCTTCATACCATCAACCTAGCAAACATTCGTAACTCTCTAACCCTCCAACAAAAACACCTTCCAATCTCCGTTTCTTCGCAGCAATTGTTTTATGTTTCATGTTTCAGCAGGATCACAGAGGACGCCAATATCCAAGCCGCCAAGAATACGGGAGCGCCAGCAGCGGTGCACTCATTGTATGAGTGGGAACGCTTAGCGTAACTGCCTTTGCGGAGCGATATCGTGCGAAGTTTGTAGCAATTTTTTTATCAAACCCATCTTATCCAGCCTATTGTATCCGTTGACCGCGTACAACGCTGACCTTTTGCAGAAATTAAAACTCCAACTAGTCCGAAAATGCGTAAGCCTGCAAAATGCCTAGCAGTGCATAGATAGAAACCAGGGTGTTATCTCAATTTGTTTCATCCATTCATATCGCAGTTTCCAAATATTAAAAGTTCATATCCAACATTACTTCTCAAACTGCTAGTGAATTATGGGACACCACAAGGAAGTATGCAGAGGCTCCTATTCATCGTCTATGTAGAAGTTCTACTTGAGCACGTCAATGACATCATTGTATTGGCTGATGGTGCAAACCCAAATAAAATTAAAACTTGATTTGTGTTTAGTGTTAGACACAGTTTAATTGTTATTCTATGTAGTTCATTAACTAATTAATTCAATTCTTCCTTTATTTTTTAGATTAAGCTCTTCTATTCAATAGAATTGTCAAAAACCATTGTCAATGACTAATTTTGAACAACCACATTATTTTTAAATTATTGAGTTATTAGACGAAATGGCATCAAACAATAAGATGCTAGACAGATTGGATTCGAATACAGCCAAGATAAAATATTATACTTCTAGAAAATGAGAAAAAAGCTCCCGTAAGCAAAATTTGTAATTTGCTTTAGTTGTGGTTTATATAGGCCCGTTTCGGCATTCTGATAGATTCTTTAAGTAGTTCGGGTCTTTAAATTGGAGAATCAAAAAAGAAATTAAAAGTATTACAAATCTTTAGTTTTTGGTTTTAATGGCAACTATAGTAGTTCATAATAAAATTGAACATACATAAAAAGCTTTGTCGTCCATATTTCTAAATAAGCTCTTTGGGCAACCCAACTGAAGTTGGAATTCCGATCTTATTGCTGAAAGGTTTCGCGATTTTGGAACAATAGGAATTTTTAGATAAATTGGATTTTCATGAAAGTTCTTCTGTGGGTTTTGACAAAAATGCTACTGGGCTATTCTAAAACCTGGTCAGGTTAAGTTTTGAAGTTTTGGCCCGTACTGATGAGATTAGGTCATAGAATTTTAAATACTTGAGTGTTCTAGATCATCGGTTCTTAACCTTCCTTAAACTTCCTATATCACGTGATATTCTACTTGATACGGCAAAAATTTGACTCAGCTTTTCTTTTATTCAATTTGTTGTTGTAGTCTGACTTTGCCAAGACTACCTGAACTTATAGTATAAGATCTAAAAACGGACAAGCCTTTGTTAGAACATATCAACCTGTACTGACAACACCCCAGTTTACCGACACTGAATAGAACGTGCAGACAGTACTGAGTTACCGGCAAGCTGCGAGTTTTTTGCTAGTGATTTTGCAAGTAATGTATGGAAATCATTACTTAGGACTGTGCTGCTGTTCATAAAGACTTTTATATATCTAATGTCAGTGCTGACTTGTCTTACTATTTGTATTTGCCTTTCTAATGATAGATTTCTTCACTTTTGAGAATATCTGTTTGTTGACATATTTTTTCTCTAGATTTTATAAAACAATGTTTTCATTTCTCGGTACTTATTCCTTATTACTACACTAACATCTAAATGATTTTTAGGCCTTTTTGAACATCGTTAGTACATCTTTGGTTTCGATTCTCTAATGTTTTTAGCTTTATGGATGGTAACGTTTTTTAATTTTTATATCAATTACTCGATTAATACACCCACCTACTCTGTAACTGACCACTGACCTTAGATAGGAAATTGTGCTATCTTTATGTTTCATAATATCAATAGTGGGTTAACGTTTGAACTTACCTATTTCTCACGCCTGTCGATATTGTTGCCTGCCGGACGTAAAGTTAAACTTTAATGAATTTGCTGTTTTTATTATTACTATTATTATTACTAACACAGTAGTTAACAATTAAAATAAGTGTTCATGAAATAAATTACCACTGTACGGAAATTATTATGACAAAAAGTGTTAACTGATTAATTGGATTTTTTTTAATATGAAAAGAAAATGTTTGCAGTTTCAGCGACTATATGTCAAAGGTGAAACGAATTGTTGCGTGAAATTTATTTACTTTTTGTGCCTGTTAATGTCACTAAATTAAAGTGTTTATGAAATATTTATAAAAACCATTCACTCCTGTAAAAAATGTTTTAATAAAAAATTTACTTCTAAACTTTTTAAACAATTAATGAAATGTAAACGCAATATTGACACGTTATATGGAAAAAAATTTCACTTTTTTTCCAGTATACGGATAATATCCTAAATTTAGGTATTTCGTGTGGATCAATAAATTTCGGTAGGAATAAAATGTCGACAAAAAGATAAATGATGAATAGTAAAGTACCTCGATGTCGTGAAGGGATGCATAATGGCGAGACATATAGACATGCAGTCGCACTATGGTCGCAGCAAGCCGCGCCGCGTCCAGCGCCAGTCGCGATCTACACGCCGCGTGAAACAAACGCGCATCGAGGGCGCCCACTTGAACTATTTTATACCGAGCTTTAGCCGCTTTTGAACTTATTTAAAACATATTGAAATAAATAATTAGATAATATTATTATTATTATATTTCGTTACCGTTACGTTTTCGTAATGAACTTCCGTTGCTAAAAAAATTCTTGAAGAATGTTGGGTGATAGTGATAGTGAGATATAGTTAAAAAATAAGACTGAGAGGGAACTGTCCAAAATAAAAATAATTGATAATAATTATAAAAATATCGCTCAGAAAATGTTAAAGTTATTGATATATCTTTAGTTGAATCAACGAAGGCCCCGAATATAATTTTTATTGAGGGACGCAGCGAAACATTGTGATATCGGTGTTCAAAGTAGTAAGAAAGAAAATTAAAAAAAACCAAGAAGATTAAAATTTAAATAATAAATTAGTAGGAAATAAATTTTTCTCGTTCTTGAGACGAAATAAAAAATGCTCGTAATAACAGACGCAACATAAAAAGTTGGCGGAAGGTGTGAACTTAGTAAAAGTTTTCCAACTTTTATACACTTGTTTACAAGACGCAAGAAATCGAAACTAAATTCTTTATCAAAAGTCTGGAAAACGACCTCAAAACGTCTCGTCAAAATGAGCAAACCAAGACAAAATAAAATAAAAAAATTTAAACGAGCTGTATGTAGACGTTGAGATTTTTAAAAGAGTAAAATATCCAAGAAAATGCGGAAAAATTCCGTCCCGTACTTCATAGTTGACGTGGAGAATTGGTTATTGCTTCACACATTGATAAAAACCAAACTTTTAGATAGCAATCCGCCAATTTCTCAAAGATAATACTCACTAGAACTCGTAGTAGTATTAGTCGTTTATAATTATTATCATTAAACTCAATCAGTATATCTGTAATTGCTACAAAGTATTGATCAGTTCGAGTGGAAGCTTTTTTGGAGTGAGGAGACGATTCAATTATTAGATAAAGAAGAAGATAGTTCAATTTCAAAAAATTATAGTAAAAAGGCCGTCCACTATAAATCATTCCCAAACACTTAAACCAATAAGTTGTTGTATCAAAATTACCTGGGGGGGAGGGACGCCCGCCGCCTTGAGACAAATTGATCGGATAAACTTTGCCAAAAATTTAGAGTGCTGTGAAAAAGAACAAATAGTAATTTTAAAGATGGACGTTTGCAAAAACCGTTACTGCAATCGAAGAGCGTTCAGTTACGTACGGAAGAGATTTTTTTCAATACCCTGGCTGTGCTTATTCTTAACGTCAGCTAATTATTTCATGGTGAATGGAGAAAGGATAAGACACCACCACGGTGACCTTGAAGGTGACTATTATAGATCTCAATTAGAACGGAGTTCGGTAGAAGATAGTTCCGAAACGCCGGTAATTAACTGCCCGAATTGTTTTTATAAAAGTGATAGTGGACTAAAATCGCAAACAGACAGTATTAGATTAGAGGCAATTAAGAGACAAATTTTATCGAAGCTAGGGCTGAGACAGAAGCCAAACATTACACATAGTCTTCCAAGGGAGCTCATATTGGAAACGCTTTCCAGAGCTGAGGATAGTGAAGTGCTTTCGGGTAACATTAATCCGGACGAGGACCATATTTCCACGACCAGTGCTAGGACTACCAAAGATGAGACTGTTGATGCCGACGACTTTTACGGTAAAACGTCGGAAATTATTTCTTTTGGAGAGGGTAAGGTTTTTTTTATTATTTCTTTTTAATTAAATAAATTAAAATATAGAAAATACTCCTCGTTAGATTTTCTCGAAAAGCCTAATGAATTAAAGAAGAAAATATTAAAAATTAACAAGGCTTTTTGGGTAAGGTAAAGGTTATTTTATTAAAGTAAAAATTAATGTCACGCTATTAAGAGCTTTTAATGAACTAGCTCACACGGGGTAAGCGATAAAATTTAACTTCAAAGCCAAAGTATTTGTAATAACATGATTATCTGGTAGTAGAGGAATTTCCTGCAATCTGACTACAAATTATCTGTTCCTGATGGAAGCTGAATTTTGCTAATTTTCTTATGTATGTAGTAAAGTCCTTCGAAATGGAAAATAATTTATAAATGATATTAATATGAGTTAATATATTTAGATTTGAATTTTGAATTTTTTATATAATAAGAAAATGTCTGTACTTAGTGTGACCTTTTTAGTATGCGCCTTTCGACATTTTTCCATTTGGGCTTGATTTTCATTTTCAATGTAAAAATTTTAAATTTTTTTCCGTTTAATTCTTTGCATGGGATTGTATTGAATTATTAGAACTTTTCTTTTGGATTTCAAATTTAATAAATAATTTTGACCATTTCAGGATATCGTATTAAGTTAAAAGACAATAAAAAATTGTAGTACGCTATCAATTAATTAAAATTTGATATAATTTTGAAAATATGTTACGTAAGCGGCCCAAACAAATTTATCTAATTGATTCGTTTAATCCCAAGTGTACTTTTCAATTATTGTATGAAATAAACCTTAATTAAATTTTATAAAAACCAATCTCATTCTCCCAGCAATTAATTTATTTAATTTGAGCACGTTCGTGAATTAATTAAACTTAAGTGCTTAATCTTCATCATGTTTTCTTGTATACTGTTCTTGTACGACTACCTTCGTGAAACTTTTATAAAAAGTAAATTTTAAAAAAATTGTGCATTAATCTTTTTCTGTCAATCTGATTTTCTGTCAATTTAAAAAAAAACATTGGCTTTGCTATTTTCCACTAAGGCTAGATTGCGCAACTTTTATAGTTTTTTAGTTTACTGATTCTGGGATAGTATGATTCATTTAAATGAAGAAAACGATTTGTATAAATTTAATATGAAACCAGAGCAGCAAAAATTCCCTTTTTGGACAGTACAAAAAAATCTTGGAACCTTTGCTTTTGATGATTTCATTCCACTAGTGAAATGTGACCAAAACTGGTTAGTCTTGTAATATACTAAAAAATACTTAACTTTGTTAAACGTCTGTATAGCTTCTTGTACCATTACCTTTTTAATGAATTTTGTAGTGTGTGTCATTTAAAGAAATCTTTGCAACTAGAGCTAAAGCAAGAATTGGGTTAAAGAGTAAGGATTAAATTATTAGCGTCTAAACCAGAGGAAACTGAAGTACTTTCTTGGGGCCTTGGAGTAATGAAAAGACCAAAAGCAAAAACATTTTTAGGTCCAAAACAGGAGAGTCAAGATATAGGATGTTCCATTTACAAAACAAAGCAAATGAAAATAATTTTAAAATTAACTAGAAAAATAATTTGGATAATTTGATAGAAGAAGTCCATTACAATAACTTAGTTTTGATACGAATTGTCTAATTGATCCAAAAGAAAACTACCATGTTCTGAATCAAAACCAGATTTGTCCAAAATTATCTAAAGATGTGATCACGAATGGATTAATTAAATTAATTAAACAACTCGTAACAAAAATTTTTTTTTAATTAAATAACTCTAGTTAGTCGTGGTTCATCAAGATTTCCTAACGTTATGTTTGTAAAGTTAATCTAAACTGAATTATGTTTAAAATTCTTGAACTTGAAGTAGGTCCTATAACTACCTAGCCTTGTATATTTCTACATAGTCTGCGGTATTAATTCGGAGATGGCGCTAATCTGCCCTCTTCAGCAGGTATACACTTAATATTTGTAACTGCAGTGGTTTGCGAATATAACAGCTGAGTGAATATCACGATCTCTGCAGATTTCGCAGAATGCCAAAAATTGAGTACAGATTTATTATGAAGTTTCTCAATCAGTGAGATTAAAAATCGTTTCAACAACGTGTACGGCACATTATTAACTTCCTATTCTACTGTGAAGTACTAAATGAAAGAGTTCTGCGTGGGACGAGACTGAGTCACAATTGAGGAGAATCTTCACACAAATACCCAAATGGATACCCAAATTTCTTTCTGTTGTTCAGAAAGGAAAGCGCTTTTGTGGTGTCTTCATTTTTCTGAAAGGACCAGAAATCTCTTGAACAAATTTAAATGGATACGATCTTTTGAGCAAAAGAAAATAGATGCAATTATGCTTTAGGGCGTGAACCACATCCAATAAAGGGAAAGGTTCTTTTCCTGAGATTCTGCTCAAAAATATTAAGGAGAGAAAAGGTGAAACTGTTTTTGTTGCATCTGTTCAAAAGCATTCATGACTGTAAGTTTATGATAATTGAAAATGGTTATTTCAACGTGCTTCGAGATTCGAAGAAAAGTCCTAGTGGGGAAATATTTACCTGTGACGACTTGGAGGCAGCCAGGTATTTATGAGACCTTTCATTTCTGCAAGATTGAATTAGTTGGTTATCTTGAAGAATAAACTTTAAATATGATTATTGCAAAAACGAACTAAAAGCTGAAAGCAAGTAATCTCTCGATGAACGTTTAAGGCTTCAACTTGTAAACTATATTGAAGCTTAGACTTTATTTTACTTTTTTCATCTGAGAGCACTTTCATTGTTTTAATTTCTTTTTGAGATCATTGAAATATGGAAGATGACATTAGAATAATTTACTAGAAGCTGGATGATACCCAATTTAAATTTTTAGGTAAGCTCGGTGGCATCGCCTTTGACTCTAACTGATCTAAGGTTAAACAGTTTATTAAAACTATATTTCCTGCGACGTGTGTAAAAAACAATGTAGAACTCTAATTTTCAGCGATGTCATTACTATGGGTGCACTTGGGTCTGCAATTTTGTCTCATTCTTAGTTGCAGAAAAGTCCCAGAGCTATATTAGTAATCATCCGACCTTTAACTTAGAAAAACTTAATGATTTGTGTTTCTGCTCTTGTGTGTCACTATAATAATATCTTGTTTTTCTAAACAATTATCATCATGGACAGCAAATTTATTTTATTCGTGATATCTCAAAATGTAAAATTACAAAAATCTAATACTCTACGTTTTAAGGAGCAAACTGTAGGGAACGTCTAATTCTATTTCATTTCAACTTTTAGGTACTTAATCGCGAGAATTAAATATTGTTTACCTTAACTAGAAAACAGAAAGGAAACCCTGTTACAAATTTACCTTTTTATAGCTTCTTCCTAACCTTAAAGCGAAATATATCTTTAGACATGCATCTTTTAAAACAGAGGGCTGTTTAATCCCTGTATAATTAATAAATTTAGTTTAGAACTTTATAAAACAATGCGTAAAGACCGTTTTATGATTCGAATAAATTAAGCCTCAGTAGTTAGAATTAAAGAGAATTTTTACGATTTAAACAGTCATTAAACGGATTAATGAATAAAAAGAAAAAAAATCGTCCCATCTTCGTTGTTATTTACAAATATTAGTAGTGTTAGAAATGTGTAGTAGATTACACAATTAATTTCAATGTAAACAGGAAGTATTTAAATCCTTCTCGGGATTCATATGATTTGTTTACACATGAAATAGATAAAACAGAAAAATTTTATTTTGGTAAAAATTAAATGGAATTTCATAATCTATGTGGGGGAAACCGCGATTTATCTCTTTCTGAAGGTCATGCTAAAATAGAATTCATTTAAAAATCATAGATACTTTATTTCTTTCTTTTATATACATCAGTATCTACCTATGTACAGTACAAATGCATGATTCATATTCCCCCGTGCGCATGAAGAATGATAAAATCAGGAAAACTCCCGAAACACGAGATGTATTTTCCAAGCATTCGACTGAATTCACACCTTTATAGAACACCGACGGTTTAACTATATTCGAGTTTCAGTCTTGGAAAGTAGGAAGTATGATATAATCCGAAGTTAGACACGGGAACTACCCGTATGAGTGCTTCCAAGTTCACGGCACTATTGACTCAATGACATAATGGAGTTGCCAGACGTGATTCACTAAACTAAATGGGATTTCTCACCTTTCCTGCTTGATACTCTTCAGAAGTGTAATTGAAATAAAAAAAGGATAGAATTAAGCTTTATTTGCTTTCATTTATAATTAACTCATGTCCTGTTTTTTCTAAAACGAAAAGTTAACCTGTAAAAATATGTTTTATTAGCTCGTTAACAAGTTGAACCAGACAAATTAATGACAAAAAGTCTGACAAACCTTTTTCACAGATTTTTTGTTTCCCGTTTTTATTGCTTCCACTAAAACATTGATAAAGCACCCATTTATATGATGAACTTAAAATGTATCAATTTCTATCGTCATTTAGGATTAGAAAAAGCAAATAAAATCTTTGATTTGCATTTTGCTTAATTTTAACTCTCTGGTTTAATGGAAATTTAAATATTAACATACCGTCTCATATTCTGATTACAGTACAAAAGGTTTGTTCCATGCATAGTATAACTAAATTAGAAATCATTAAATAATGTTGTTGAAACACATTCATTCATACGTGTTATCGATTCGCTTGGAACGAAATTTCCTTCAAATTACATCAGCAAAATTATATTTGGATTTTACTTGCGTTGCTGAATATTTACTTGGAAGGTAAATAATTAAATAAATAATAATTAAAATTAAACAGAACGCCAAAAATAGATTTGATTTATTTGGCACATTTTTTTGGTTTCAATAAATTGAATTTAACGAAGTTAATATAAATCTAAAAATATGAAATTCGAACCGCTTGTTGTTCAGCAAATTTCTATACATAAGTTTTGCCTTTTTTTTTACCTTCCTTATAGAATGTCGACTAATTAAACGAAGCAGTAGTGTTAAACGTAGTTGTCGTACAATCCGAGAGTTGAATTCGTGCAAAATCTCAAGTTACTAGAATTTCCAATAAACTGTTATTGCGTGAAAGATTTGAAAAGAAAACAAGGTTATGGTATCACAAAAAAATGATGTAAATAACGAAATGTCTCTTTACTGCTTTTCGATAGCAATGTATTCTTCCAGAAGAGCTAAATCAGAGTTCTTTCAAATTCTCATGTTCTAAGAAAATTAAAAGCCTCAAGTATAGTGGTTTTAATTTTCTAGAATTTGGGGCTATAACCGTGTGTGTTGCTATGGTAACGTAAGTAGCACAGTCCCAGGACCGTATTCACAAAGCAACGCTATTTTCAAGCACCTGTTATTACCATAAAAACGAATTTCTATCCTTTTTCTTTTTATTAAGATACGATAAAGACGTTTAATTTGTTCATGCTTTGTGACTACGACCCTCAGTATTTTATCAAAAATCATTAGCATCGTCCGATATCAAGCAATCTTGACGCAACTGCAGTTTAAGTTTGGTGCGTTGTAATTTTACATCCATTTTAAAGTCGGTTGTACCTTGACACTGGTTAATAATTAAGAAAGTTTTTTTTTTTAATTTGGACATCGACTATTAGGGCCAAAGAGCCTCCAGAGGTAAAGATCTTCTCCCGAACTATAGTGGCGGATATCATCACCGCTCGGCTATTTGGGCTGGTTCTAAACAAAACCTATTTCTACTTATTGCTATCCTAGACAGTATATTTCTATCCTTTTTCTGTGCAATAAATTTGAGTAAAGTTACTCATGCGTGTTTTTTTAGATACCAACATCTAGGAACCTCCCAAGCAATCTTGACAGTTAACGTCTATATGTCAACAAACAAATGCAAGTCGTGCCAAATTCGATCGCATTTTGCTTTCTTTAAACGTATCGCAAGCAGATTCGAAAGGTGGTGGTGACAAAGTTTTTGAGTGGCGAGCGCCCTGGGGCCATTTTCAAAGACTTGCAAAAGCTTGGGATTAAGTGGGACTTTGTGTACAAAACCATAAAAAGGTACAATGAGATCTCCTTTTTGGAAGACCGCAAGAGATCTGGATGGCCGCGTTTGGTGATGACACAGAGAGTGACAAAGATTGTGAAAACTTCACCGCACTGGAAGAAACTTGGCCGCCGATTTGAACATTTCCAGGGGATTTGCCCACGTTCTGAAAATGCACCTTGGATGTCATGCTTACATAAAACGTAAGGTCCACGGGGTTTCAGAAGCCTTCAAGGAAAAGCTTCAGAGAGAGCAGACCTGATACTGTCGTGACACTCTGGTTATGAGTTTGTGTTCACTGACAAGAAGTTCTTTGTCCTCGAACAGCCGCATAATGCCAAAAATGATTGCTTCTGGGCAGCAACAACAGAGCACATTCTAGAAAGCCAGACGAGCGTTTCAGTGCAGCCTCAGTGATGGTTTGGGGGGCTGTTTCTCCGCACGGCAAGCCTCCTCTGGTGTTCATCAATAAAGGTGTTAAGATCAACGCCGAGTACTACAAAACGAAAGTCCCGAAGGAAGTTGTAGCCCCAAACTTACGAAGCATCTACAGTGGTGACTACTACGTCTTCCAACAGGACTAAGCACCATCGCATACAGCAAATGTGGTTTCAATCTGGTGTCGCAACCGATGAATTTTCTCCAGATTTGCTAGATTTGAACCCAATAGATTTTTTCGTTTGGTCATACACGCTTTCGAAGTTGAACGACTACAGAATCTCAAATTTAGATCAATTCGAACGAGTTATTCAGTTCATGTGGGACGAGATGCCAATAGAATCCGTGCGTGCCACTTGTGATGGGTTCAAAAAGCGTTTGAAGCTCGTCAAGAAAGTCAAAGGCGGAATCATCCCCTAACACTTCTTTTAATGTTATCGGTTGGCCTTTTGAAAACATTATCCCAGCTCACAGTAATTGAACAATTCAAGAAGCACCAATCAGCAAATTCTGATGAAAGATCTACCTCTACATCCCTACAAGATTTAATTGAGCCAAGAACTTAAGTCAACAGATCATAAGCAGTGCCATGCATTCTTTATCAACTGGATACTGGAATGCCAAGATGCGGACAGCGAGTTTTCGAAAAAAATCATCTTATCAATGAGGCGCACCTTAAATAGATCTGTGAACAAACAAAACTATCGAATTTGGGCGCCAGATAATCTTAAAGTGATTCATAAGAATTTGGTAGGAATTTTGGGTTGGCAGAATGATTGGGGCGTACTTCATACTTAAAGGATGCGGCCGAAATGCACTGTCAGTGAATGACTTACGATATCGCAACATGATATGACGGTATACCACTGGAAGACACTGCACACGAGACAATGGAGTTGTTGCAAGAGGAATTTTCCGACTGTGCCATCTCACGCGATGGTCCATCGAGGTCGTGCAATATGACATCGTACGACTTCTGCCTTTTTTTTTGGAGTTTTGCGAAGTCTCCGGCTGATTTCAACAAACTATTCCCGATCTCAAGGATGAGATTCGATTTTGTCATTGGCAAAATTCAGCATGGATTCTCTGTAGGCTGATTTGGTTAACTATGAATCTTTAACATAAGGCTTGTCTTGCGTAATAGAGTTAAAGGTATGATTGTTGGTATCGAGTATAGTCTTATTGAAATTGCCACTACCACGAGCAGAAATCTAACCTACGTTATCCCATTTTGTTTTGGAAGTCTTAATCAACTAGACCATCGAAGCAGTAAGTAATAAACTTAGATTTGGTCACCAAAGACGGTCGGGCTGTTAAAAATCGTCTGCTTCTCAACCAACAGGAAAAAGTTTTTGTTGGAGTGCAGAACCATAAAAGCACGCTGGTGGTGAATAGTGGAAAAAAAGTAAGCGTAAAGCAAATGGCCCACAGCCAGCAGTAGCGTAGGCCAGTGGTGCAGAGTAGTATGTTTTTCTTTTCATGAAATAGAAAGAAAAAGTTTGTAAGTTGCAGTAGAAAAAAAAGATGGGGTAGAATCTAGAAGCAAGTAGTAATCCAGAACATTAGTTTTGAAGACATGCAGTAGTCGTTGATGAGTAAAAAAAGAGTAGTGAAGAACATCCAGCTAGCGTAGCGCAACAGTAATGAGGTTTTCTAACAAAATATCTAGACAGAACGACCTAGACTATGATGAAGGTCTGGATAGTAAAATACAGATGTACTTCTCAGAACCACATTACCCAGCGCGAAGCGGCCGGGATGCTAGAGTGCAATATTAGATGGCCGAAAGAAGAATGCAGGGAGGTGCTGTGGGGCTTTAGTAGCTTGCTTAATGTTTCTCTTTTTGATCGTTCATTGCAAAACCAACTTGGAGAGCACCAAAGTAGCTGTGTACTAGTGGCTTCATAAGTTTTTGATACAAATATGAAGAAAGGCATTATTAAAAAAAATTATGTCTGGAGTAAAATTATTAATAGAGAAATCAGAATGATTCAAGCTTATAAAAACTTACACCTGCTCTATCTAGTTGGTTAAGACACATAATACAAGTTGGGGTGACGTAGGTTCGAATTTTGAGTGTGGCAGTATAAAATTTTAAATTCAGATTCATTTGAGTTAAAGTGTGTAATGCTGATTTCAAATTAAATCATTCACACAACGGGATGAGTAAAATCGCCATCTCGTAGCAACTCTAAAAAAAAACATCAAAAAGGTAATGGTATCCAATCAGGTTTTAGGAAAGAACAGAACTAAAACAGATGTATTCTTTCTTAAGACCAATAACATATTTTAAACTTTAATTGCCCACTCTCGTTCTGTCCCATGCGGAACAAGCGAAACTGTGACGATAACATTGTGATCTTTCTGACATGTAACTAAAGCATTATGATCAAATAAAGAGAAAATGGCTACCATCGATCACTAAATATGCCACTCAAATTTTAATTTTATCTTTACTGACAAAAAATTTTTTCTTGTTTAAGATAAATCCTACCATCTGAGGTTGGGAAATTTAAACAGTATACAGTAATTGCTCAATTGTGTCCAAAAGGTAAGCCTCAGTTTTAACTAAAATGTGGCAGATTCTGAAGGTCATTCCTCATCCAATGAAAGCAAATGTTGAACAAATTGTACTTCAGCACTTCCAACTTTAACTCTCAAAATTCTTTGCTGCTTACCTAATTGAGTTTTAAACCAAGAAATGTTTCATAGGCTTAGCACTGCAAGGATTCTTCTAAAAACATCAAATCAAAATTTTAATTTGGAAATTAAAAAACTGTTATCAAAATTTGATGCAAATCTTAAAGTCATACTGTTATTAATATGTCCCTAAAGTTGCATCATGGGATAGTGATGGTATTACTTTTACCACAAGAGCTTTCACTTTGAAAGTTTTTGTTGTTACAGTAATGGAAACAAGAACTACATATTTAGATCTGGTGAATGTATAAACTTAAAGCTGTCTGCTACCGTGATCAGTTAGCCTGCTTACATTTATATTGATCATGGGAAGAAGATGCTGCTTCCGCGAGTCATGCCAGGCAGCAACAATCTAATCTTACAGAGCCTTTGAATGTTTGTCGGAGCTTTAGACTTTTGGTCATAGTGAGTAGATAGATGAATACATTGCAAAATTGAACCAAACAGCCAAGGCGTGCATGAACTCTGGAAAAAATTTTTGCAGGTTGGTGCAAGATGTTTTGTTACACTTACGCAAGTCAGCACATTTGGATTTTTCTTAAACAGAATTTTTAAATTTGGCCTCCGTCACGTATTTATATTCTGTAGTAATTTAAAGGATTCCATAATCGGATATGATCTTTTCCAATCAAGGTTAATTGGTCAGGGGTTTTGTATCAGTTGTTTCTGTTTTATGATTAACTGTTTTGTATTATATAACTAAATTGTCATTCAGTTGTAACAATTCGTGATCCAACCTTGATAAACTTCTTTCTTCTAAATCACTTACAGAAAGCAATTTACGAAATGGCAGGTTAGTGCGAAAGAAATGCTCAAATCCAAAAGCGTCTTGATAGGATTTTTGGACACAAAGACTATAGTATCATGTTTTTGTTACATTAGGGGCGGCTGCACAAGGCGTCTATTCCTTATGTTATGGGCGGCAAAAGGGCGGAAGGTAAAGGTATACCACCGCCGTCATCGACTTAGGTCGGCACTACATTGATAATGGCCTTCAAAGAATTGAATTATAATGGATTCTTCGCATACTAAATTTCAATCCGGAGTTAAAATAGCTCCTCATTGAATCTCTGGAGGGGTACAGTACAAAGAGAAAAGATGAAGAAAAAGAAGGAGAAGAAAAGATTAAGGAAGGTCAGAACCCTTTTACAACATAAAAAGTTGGAAAATTTAAAAAGCCAGATGCTAATTAACAAGATGGATATCATAGGTGTCAGTGGAGTCAGATGGGAGAAAAGCGGTGTAGAAGAGTGTGGAAATGCAGCTTCTTTTACTACTGTGGAAGTACCAGGAGAAAAAATGGAGTTAGTTTTATTGTTAGTAAGAATGTTGGGCCTTGCATAGGTAACAGTAGTGACAGGATTAGAGCTATTCAAATAGATGCATCGCCAAAAAATATTCTAGTCATCCAGGAATGCATGCCAACCAGTGACTATGATGATGATAAAGTAAAAAAATTTATAAAAAAATAGAAAACAAAATAAGAAGTGAAGGCAAAGAATACTGCAAGATGATAGTAGAAGACTGAAACGCAAATGTGGGAGAGAGAAAAAACGATGGAAAGGTCGGAAAGCACAGATTGGGATCAGGAAGCTAGACTGATTGAGTTTGGTAAAGAAAACAAGTTAATTGTGACGAACACATTTTCAAAAACCATAAAAAGAGGCTGTATAACTGGAACGCACCTGGTGATGCATATAGAAGGCAGATCGATTTCATTTTGATAGAGAAGCGGTATAGGAACGGTTTAAAGCGAGCTTGTGGATATCCAGGAACGGATATTTACAGCGATCATGTACTGTACTGCAACAAAGGTAGAGATAAGACTGAAAAGAATAAAGAAGGCAGCTACCAGGAAGAAGTGGGATTTGACGCGGTTAAAAAAGTTAAATAAAGAAGAAATAAGGCAAGAAATGGAAAGAAAAATGAAAGATTAAGTTAAGAAGACTGCCTCGGAAAGTGTAGAAGAGAAGTGGGGCAGGATAAAGGTGAGTACAGAAAAATTCAGTAAGGAAATGATTGGTTATAGAAAGGGAAGGAAGATAAAGAAGCCATGGGTTACATTTGAAATGGTAGCCAAAATGGACGAGAGGAGAAGGTTCAAAAACCAAAATACAGAGGAAGGAAGGGAGTGTTACAGGAAAGCTAACAACCAGCTCAGAAGAATTACAACAAAAATGGGGAGAATGATTGGTTTGAGAAAGAATGCAAGAAAATAGGAGAGCTGGAAAGAGTTGGGAGGGTTAGATCTATTAACTGAGACGGAGGAAAGGGAAATATTGGTAATAGAAATGAAGTAACAATAGAAAGCAAAAAGGGAATGTTACTGAAGAACGAAGATGTGCTTGGTAGACGGAAAGAGTACATGAAAGACCTATATGGAGCCAGAAAAGAAGAGAGAGAGAGAGGGGGGGGGGAAGAAGTAGAGGAGGATAATATGGGAGAAGCAATGTTAGAAACGAAAGGGGTGGCGGCAATAAAGGAGATGAAAGAAGGGAAAGCAGAGAGAGTGGATCAGTTGAATTGATAAAGTGCGCTTGCAGGGAGAAGGTTTGAAGGAAGTCACATCGCTCTGCGATATGATTTACAAGAGTGCACAATGGCCAAAATACTTTCTACGGTCGGAAATGATTTCCTTAGCCAAAAAGAAGGATACGAAGAAATGCAAAGAGCACCTCACGATAAGTCTGACCACACATGCAGCAAAGATACTGTGGAGGGTGCTAAATAAGAGCTAACTAGAAAGAGAAAAGAGAACGTGGCAGAAGAGCAGTATGGATTTAGAAAAGGAATAGGCACAAAAAATGAATAGGTGTAGTACGTACGATTGGAGAGAGATATCTTGAGAAGGGAAGAAGATTGAGCTATTGACCTCAAAAAGGCTTTTGACTGTGTGCACTATGAAAAGCTGATGAGGGTATTAAAAGAAGAAGAGGTGAATTGGAGAGAGCAAAGGCTCATAGAAAGTTTGTATTGAGAGATAAGCGATTGAGTCGGTTTAACATCGGAAGAGAAGTAAGACAAGGATTCCTATTGTCGCCCACGCTCATTGACATATAATGTAGAATAAAGGATTGAGCTGCTGAAAAAAGGAAAAGGCATTGAAAGTGGGAGGAAGAAGAATAGCAAGTATAAGGTTTGCCGGACACAAGATATGGCTTACCAAAACCACAAAAAAGCTGGAAAGCATGCTCTAATACCTACGGCATATGAGTAATGAGTTCGGGCTGAGGATAAATGTAAAGAAAACAAAGGTAATGAAGATTGAAGGGGAGGAAGACATGGTGGACGGAGAACGAATTGAGCAAGTGGGCAGGTATAAGTATTTGGGTACGGAAGTAACAACGAGATGGAAAAGTGAAAATGAGATAAAAACAAGGATTGCGATAAGAAAGAAAGCTTTTTTTGAAGAAATGGACAATAATGACAAGTAAAGTCAATTTACATCTAAGAAAAAGTTTGGTGAAGTGTTTTTGTACGGGAGTGAGACATGGACACTGCTGAAGAAAGACAAAGGAAGGATTGATGCTTTTGAGATGTGGTTGTAGAGAAGACTATTAAGCATTAAATGGACAGACCGGATAAGGAATGAGGAAGTTATGGAGAGGGTAGGACAACGAAGGAAACTATTGGGTGTTGTAAACAAAAGGAAAAACAACTAGGTAGAACATGTACTGAGTAGGAATTGCTTAATGAAAGACGTCCTAGAAGGTTTTGTCGCAGAAAGGAAGAAAAGAGTAAGGAAAGGGATATGTTGGCATGAAGAAGAGAGGGCAGGAGAGGACAGTCTTTCAGCATGCTGCAAATTTTGTAAAAAACTGACTCGTTAGTATTTGTTTGATATATAAGTGTTCAGCGATAGAGGCATGCACGAGTAACTTAAAAGATTTCAGATGGAAAACTGACAGCGCAGGTAACAGCAGCATTTTACAGAGTTTAAAAAGCGATAAAATTTGTTTTAGTTTGCGTACACAGTATGATGTGAAATTTAACGAGACAATCTTTCTAATAAAATAAAAAAGAAATAAGGAACTTGATGTCTATTTCTAATGGTTATTGCGCTGTTTTTAATGTAACATCAAAGTGGGATTCTATTAAAATTAGGTAGTAGTAGGTATTTTATTCGATATAATTCCTTGTCTGATTATAAAGTAAGTAAATAAAGATTAATCTAACGAATGCATAATTTACGATAAAATAATCTTATGCATGAGCAAAACCTTTCACAGGTTAAGTATAGATAGTCATTAAACAAGCAAAATCATTTTATGAAAAAAGGTGAACGTGAAGGAATGAAAAATTATTACCTTAATGGTTTAAACGAGGGGGAGCCTAAATCTCCTAACTTAAATATATGAATCATAATTTCATCTTCATAAATTTGTTAACGTGACGTTCTATTATTCCGGTTGTTGAAACAGATAAGGAAAGCTTAAAACGCACTCCGCGTGTAGAGCTTATTTATGTTTTTCACGCCTTTTTAGATTCCGTAGGCTTTCAACACACTGAAAATTTTAAAAGCTAACGTACTGCTTACATTCTTCTTACAAAGGAGGTAATAGTATATTATTGAGTATGTGCCAGGTTTCTAATGTTTTAAACAAAAAGATTTAGAGGTTGACGGAAAAATTTCTCTAAATTAAGAATGTTTAGTATTTAAATTAAGGAACCAGTGGAATAAAAAGGAAGGTTAAATTACAACAGAAATAAAATAAATAGTAATGACTTCATTAGGTTGTATTCATATTATGATGTGATTAATCTTGATATTCTATAAATAACAGGAAAAATAGTAGTATATTAAAATATTGTGAATATTAATAGATGGCCTTTGCTTACTTTAGTTAGTCATTCGTTAGTGATACATAAGGTGACTTATTTACTATCATTGTAATTATAAATATTTATAGTGTAATTTGTTCTTTCCTTTTACTGTAATGTATTATACTACTACCAGTTGTTTAATTTTGATGATTTCAAATATATTGTAAATAATATAAATTTTTAAGAAAATGAATTTAGTTCGTTTCGTGCTTTATGTACACTTAGGAGCAGATATCAGTTGAATACTTTTACATAAAGAAGAATGTTATACACCAATGTGTTAATGACTAGAATTATTTTGCACTAACACTAAAAAAAAAGATACAACAAAGTTAAGCTTTTACCTCTGGATAGTTGAGTAATACTAGTTTTCGAATCAATAGCAAGACGTTGTTTATAGTCTTTTATAGTAAAAGAACTAAAACGTTCAGAGTCTCAGAGCAGGCGCCAGGACGTACAAATGAGGCTACTTGCCATAGCCGCAGTGATTACTAGGCATTGAAGAATAAAAAATTTTGCCAAAGGCACTAAACACCCTAGCCTCGGTCCTGATCTAAAGATTCTTCCAGGTCTCAAATGAAATGACGTGGTTCATAATTTATAATTAATAATCTGTTGGTTATTTAGTGTCTACTAGTGTTTAAAGTAGATTCCCAGCGTTTTTACCAGAATTTTCAGACATTTAATAACATTATGAAAACACATACCTTTTGTAGATCGACGTAGTGACACGCATTATTTAAACAGTCAGCAATCTTGAAACAAAAAACTTCTAAGCAGGATTGGTTGTAAAAATTTGAATAAAACACGCGTAGGCACTACCTGTGCTTCAGCTTGAAATGGTAAAGATTCTCAGTAATTCTTTGAGGCTTTTAGTTGAAACTCGAGATCAGGTATTAATACCCAAAAACCTTATTTGATCCAAATTTTACAAAACATGTCGTTCTTGTAAATGCTTTCAATATTTCTTACAGAAGAGAAACGTGGTATCTGGAAAGTAAACTTCAAGGCTGATGATTCACTTTAGTGAAGAAATACGGATTGGACTTTGTAGATATTTGCGTTATTATAGAGACGGGTAACATTTTTCCAAAACAGATAAGGCATTTTTTGTCATTAGCCTTAGGTACCTTATCAAATGTCTGAAAAAGAAGAAATTAGACGAAGTTAGATATAGACTTCTCATTTACTCAATAAGAATCATTCCCGATGAGTCCCAAAACACGATGACCATGAGCTTCCTACCTGAAGACTAAGTGTAGGTTTTTTTGATAAGGAAGTCTCGCCATCAGTTACCATCTTAAAGAAAAAATTAGAGTTAGCTTCCAAAGATCCCAAATGGTTTTGAGGAATTTGCTGTCTACGCCGTTTTTGCTCGAGATTATATCTTGGAAGTCACTTTGTAAAAACTCTACATCTTCAGTTTATAGTGTACAATTTCTGAAACACCTATCTCGCATGTACTCAGTGCTTTAGTAATAGTTGGCATTTCGAAACAACGATCTCTGAGAATCACGACTGCTACTTGTTTCTAAATATTAGGATTAGTAGTAACTGAAGACCTTTCTTTTTAGGCCATCTTCAACAAATCTTCGTCATTGATGAAACTGTTTGGATCAAGATTTTACTTTAACGTATGATGATGCATCATTCCTAAGCACAGCAGTCATTTGCTTACAAATTTGTTTGAACAATTCTCCTGTTTTCGTCAGAAACTTGGTGACGCTTTAATCTTCCAATACTACAAGACTCATCTTTTGTTGGAAATTTAAATCTAATTTTAATTAATAGAATCAATGCCCCTAACAAAAAAGGTGGCTCACTCTCCATGAGTCTAAAAGGAAGTGAAAAAAGGATCAGGGTAATTAGGAATTTTAGATGGCTTAAACAAAATCATGATAACACCTTCCCAACTTTAAGTCCACTAGTTTAAGTTTGCCGTCTTACAGACGACATATAGCACCCACACAGATGTAGCACACGCTTCACACGCAGCATACAATCTTCTTCTTTTCTTTATCCAGCTTCTTCTTGCGTTCACTGTTGGATATAAGCCTCCTCTGTACGCCTCCAGGAATTTCTGTCCTGTGCCAATTGCATCCAATTGTATCTAACTCTCCTCACATAGTCTGCCTCAGTCTCCATTTCAGCCATCTTTTGGTCTATCGGTCATCGCTGAGTCGTGCTACATGGTCTGCAAATCTGCATTTTAGTTTTGTAATTTTTTTCTATTACATCTTCTATTTCTGTTCTTTTTCGTATTTCTGTGTTTCCTACATGGTCCGTGGGTTTAATTCCTAGTATCGATCTCTCCATTCTCCTCTGTGATATTCTTAGTTTTTTTGCATTTGTTTTAGTGAGCGTTAGCGTCTCTGACCCGTACGTTATAACTGGTAGTATACACTGATTGTACACTTTTCTCTAAAGGCTCATAGGAATTTCGCTGTTGAACACATCCTTCAGTTTGCCCTAGGCTGCCCAGCCCAGATCAATCTTTCTTTGTATCTCTTCTGTCTGGTTATCCCTAGTGATTGTTATGTCATGGCCAAGGTATCTACACTGTTTAACTTCTTCTATGCTGTTGTTTTCTAATTTTGTTGTTCCTCCGATGTCCAAGTTTGTTTTGCTTTTATTTATTTGCAGCCCTATTTCTTTAGTTGCTTGTGCTAATTCGTTGAGCATCATTTCGGCTTTGTGTAAGTCGTCGGCAATAAGAACAATATCGTCGACGAACCGAAGGTTGTTAAGCATTTTACCGTCGATCTTTATCCCTGTTTTACTCTAGTCAAGTTTTTTAAAGGCGTACTCAAGAACTGTTATAAAAAGCTTGGGTGTGACACCTCTTTCTAATGGGAACTTATTTGTTTCTTGATAGAATTGCACACTTGCTGTTGAGTTTTCGTAGATGTATTTATAATCCACTCGAGATTGCGTTAGATCCTCGACTATTCCGTCGCATTCTATAGTATTAAGAGCCTTCTGGAAGTCTAGAAATACAAGCACTAATGGTCGGTGGTATTTCATAGTTTTTAGCAATAAAATGTGGTCGTTTATATCGAAATCTGAACGAAAGCCAGCCTGTTCTATTGTTTGATAAAAATTCAGTTTATTCTTCAATGATGGTGAGTATATTCTTGATATCTGTAGGGTCCCTTTTTTTTGTAGATTAGAATCATTAATACGTTGTTCCATTCGCTTGAGATTATGCTGTTAGACAGACATAAGTTGAATAGTTTTTGTATTTTGTCAAGAAAAAGCTCTCCTTCCATTTTGACAGCCTCAATCACTATTCAATCTTCTCCGGTTGCTTTCCCATTTTTCATCTTTTTGAGTGCATTTTTAATTTCATCCTTGACAACTTTGACATGTCCTCTGATCCTTGGTTGATGACTTCTTTTCTCTTCCCTGTCTCTTTAGGTGTAACCTGTATCCTTTGCTGGCTTTAATACAGCTCTGTAACTCTTCGACTATTGTGAGAATTTCTTTTTTGTCTGATGTTGTTTGACCTTTTTTGTTTTTCAGTTTTATGATTTCTTTTCTGCCATTGTTTAGCTTTTGTCTAAGAACTTTTAGGCTTTTATTTTTTTTGATCGTTTGTTGAATGCTTTCTTCATTGTATTGTTTGATGTCTTTCCGAATACTTTTGGCAATCTCTTTGTTTGTAGTTCTTACTTCTTGTGGTTCTGGATTACTACAATTTATCTTTCTTTGTTGCTTCATAAAGTTTTAGTGTGAGCATACATACCTATGACTTAATAACTCTACCACTCCTAACAATCCAGAAATCATGCACTGAGCACGTAGTTAAAACAAATCTCCTGATAAACATTACTGTTCATACCAGAAGCTCTTTGACAACTTTCAATCAATGCTAAAGTTCTTCAAGTCAAAAGCCCAAAATCCAAGTGCAAAAGAAGCAAACTAACGAGCATCTTTGCTTGAATCAACAAAAAACCGAGCGCACCAAAGAAGTGGAATGTCAGACAAACCGTGATTAAGCATATAGACCAAGTTGAAGATCTCAGAAAAGGCGGTCACTTCTTCGTATTACCTACCACCAGAATGAATGACGGAAACCACGGAAGATTGGCGACTGTATATAAAGAAACGTCCGCTACTACTAACTCGTATAATAATATCGAATTAATACATTAATCAAATTTGGGAATTTTACCTTTGGAAAACCCTCGCAACCAGCATGGGACAGTTTGTAATTCCTCTTTAATTGTCTGTATTTTTCAAGAAAAATAATCATCTTGAGTGAAATTGCAAACTTTCAGAAAACATTACACATGGAAGCAGTTCATAATCTTGTAATCTAATTTTTCAAACTTGCGCATTTTAATGTTTGAAAAATAAATTTTCAACTACGTGATATCTGAAGAAAAATAGTTTTATAAATCGTGTTCTCTTAAGACGTTTTTATGTCGAGGAAAAATTATTAAAATGTCCTATAATGTTTTATATTATTTTTAACATTATTTATATTCTCAAATGGTTTAAAACCATTAGTAATAACAAATTTAAAACAGAAACAGCAATCAAAACATTTTGTTTCAATAGCTCATTCAGAAATGCATTTCACTAAAGTACTTTGCAATCTAACAGAGCAATTTATTCATTCAGAATTCAGTAGAAAGGCAGGACAATTACAAACCACCTGGTACTTTTTACTTTTCTGATATTTTATTCAAGAAACTTTACTTTCAGTGAGCTTCACTCATCAATTTAACGTCATGTCATTCAGAAACGTAGACATGAATGAAAGTCGGTATTTTCCTTAATTTAATTTAAAAATGAAATGAAAATGGGGCTGTAAATGAAATCCTAATAGAAGTTTTAAAACTTCCGCTCGTAGGTATTATTAGGTTTATATCTAGCACATATTAATGTGGAAAACCCCCGCACAACATTTAATTAAGAAACTTAAGTCAAGTATATAAAACTTTTATAAAAATTTCTGAATGAATGAGGCCCCGTTGAAAAAAAAACTAAACGAAAAGTTTCTGAAACTTATTTTTATATAAGTATAAAAGCTTCTTATATGAAAAAATTAATTATTTTAATTTCACAATGGGGAAACTCTCTTTCAATCTCTCATTGTAAACCACCTTAAATTAGAAGGGTCTTTTCTTTAAAAACGCTTTTGCACGCCAACATTTAACTCCCTTTGCAATTTATATAATGTACCGAAAATGTTTTTAATTATGCCGAAAGCTAAATTTGTAAAACGATTCCAGTAAAAGCTATTGAAAAACTGAACGTGAATGTCAAAAATTGACATAACGCAGCAATCGTGTTTTAATATTAGTAGACATTTTATATAACTTTAGCTTTTATTAAATACCATTCCCAAGTGTTTATCCGATTACGAAACGAATTTATTTTGGTTTCCCTTGAATACTGTAATGCAATTATTAATAAATAATAAGCTTGTGTCTGCTTCTTATTGGTTAATGTATAAAGTAAGAGCGAACTTTGTACACTAAAAAATTTATTCTTGGTTTTAAATAAAATTTTTGTCCTGTTTCTACTAACACCCGTGAACTTATGACATATAGAATTATTTAAATCAACCAATTACTAGCAGTTCATCAGTTGCATATTTTCGTTTAATCTTTATTGCTGTTCTTAGTTACTTGGGAATTTGCACAGAACATCACGTTTATTGGAAATTGTTTGGATTTTTTCCTTCTGCACCTACTAGTGAAAATTATTTTTTCGCTAGACAATAAGAATAACTCCGTGCCTTCAATCAGACGACACAGGTTTTTAGTCGAGAAGAGTCCAAAAGTCCTTTGGTTCTATTGTAACAAACCGGTATAGTTTTAATCTTTGATGCGACAGGTAGATGGCGTGTGAGTAACCCCACTGTGAGTTCTATTCATTGAATCGAGTTCTTCAGTTCTTTTTGTGAACGGTCTACATATATAGCTTCCTGGGTCTATCTCTGGAATAATCAGCCTGGACATGGTTTTGTTGTTCTTCGATTCATGCGTTTGTAGTTTCTCTAAGGAGACGCCTAGAGCAAGCATTGGTCAAATGAATGAGTTTTCCAATCGCAATTTAGCTAAGCCTTTATGTTTACCATGCCCTGGCACTCGAACCAGTTTGACTGTATATTAGGGTGGAGTGAAATAGGATCAAAAATGTTTTTTTCTTACACTACAATGCGCTAGTGCAAGAAAGTTGCCTAAGAGATTGTGTAAGATGCCACAAAAACTGTATGATGCAGTTTTGAGATGCCCCCAGGAACCTAAAGTGTATGTCTATTTACAGCACTTCAAAAGCAGCTCTTTGCTTGTCTTTTATTACTAAAACGAAAAACAACGCAGAACTCACCACGCGGAGGTGGCTGCTTGTCGAGTTCCACCACCTCCCTCCACTCTCTCTACCAGCTTTTATAATGGGTCTATATTTTACGGTTTATTTACAGAAGTGGATTCAGTTGGTATCAAGTATGTCATCATGTTTGGTGTTGAAATAAAGCATTTGTTGCCCTGAGTTTATCTTTGTTTGAATAAAACCATCTCTGCTTATTTCTCCACAAACTGCCATTGATGTTTCACTCACTAGTTTTATAGATCTTTAGACGGTTTGGGCATGACAATGATATTTAGTTACTTCCATTATGGCTGGATTCTGTACCATATTCGAAAAATGTTCATCTGAAATATTTGCAAGCAAGGAAGGTTCTGTTAATTTATAAAATTGCCAGGCAATAATTTCAACAAAATCGGTAGCATTAAAGTTTATATTTGGTATCTTATGCCATCCTCCTTTTCCTTACTTACGAATTTTCAACAGTTTACGATAACCCAGTTCTCTAAAATTTTACGATCTACCTGTCATATCATCTGGATGTGCATAAAAATCATTTCTTTGAATAACAGGATCAATAATCTTTGTCAAAAATTGTGGACCATTTTATCAGTGACGAGGACCGTCTTTACTTGATGGTCTTAGCTTAACATGAAACCAAACTGGTGCAGAAACCTTCATTACATACTCTCTTAAAGTTTTAAGGTTGTTTGATGCTTCCTTTGTGGAAACATGAAGCCTAAGGATTCGATTTGCCGCTGTTAACTAACGAGAATGTAAAAGTTTTCCTGGATTTCTCTGGAGTAAGCTTTCCGAGCAAACACAGAATCAACAGCCTGGCATATATCCCACAAGTATGCTTGACCAGTGCTCAAATCATCAGTAACAAGTTCTGGTAAGTTTTTAGTTCGTATCGGACAAAAGTTTCTAACAGGTAAGTTCTCGCACGATTCTAAGGATTTTCTAATTGGGCCAGAAAAGCCGTAAGTTCCAGCCGTATGTCCGTCTAAATGCTGCAGTAAATGTCATAGCAGTAACTCATTGGTGTGAAAGAGACAGATGAACCATTGAAATGGACTCCGAAAGTAAGATTTCAGTAATCTTATCGTCCCATTTTTCAGATCAGTCTTAACGATAGTTCCGTCACAACTAAATTGGAAAAATCTGTTTTTTCATTTAAGAATTTAACAATCTCCTTCTTCATATTCAACGCCAATCCAGAAACTGGTGTCACATGACCGGTGTACTTCGATCCGGGTTCCGCAACTAACACTACATGTTCTTCGGTAACCGTCTTTCTATGATATTTCCTTTCATTTCTTGGGTAAGTGTTCTATCTTTTCTACCGTCAAAGTATAATCCTCTTAAAATTTCCTTATTTGTGTCCTCCTACTTTTTTGAGCACTTCATACTTTACTTCTATCTATTACTTTTGATTTGTAACAATTTTTAGATCCTCCAAAGCAGCATAAGCTATTACAGCTGCAGACCTTTTAGAAACACCTGTTCTGCCACACGCTTTAGGCAAATTTGGAAAAGAAATTTTTATTTGTCTGATAATGTTCGAGGTTCTGATGTCGAAGTAATTGGATGTCGATAATCAACCGTATCTGACGAATCTGCTGTGTCTGTTTCACTTAATCGTAACACTTCTGACGTACAGACTTCTACTTTTCATAATATCTGCTGCTTTAGTGAGCTTAGAAAACTTTTTGGATTTTTTATAAACTTTTGTTTTAACTTTCGACTTTCGACAACGTCAACCAAACTAATTAACATCCTTCGCTGATCTCGCTGATCGAGTACTTTTGTAAGCACTTTTACTTTATATTTACATAAAGAGAAATCCGAAAATGTACAAGTTGATATGCCAAACAACGTGCGATTAGTACTCTCTTGAAAATTTCTAATTTTAATAGTAAATGTTTCGGTTTTTTCTACCTTTCAAAGGTTTTTTAAGTGGTTGGTATTTCTTATAATAGGCTTTTATCACATCAGTTATTCTTTTACGTGACAACGCAGGTATTGAAGCTTTTAGTCAGAGTTCTTCTAGTTCTTTTACAACAATCTGTTATTTCAGAAGCATTTTTTTCGTTTTACTAGTAAGTTTTAAATCAGCCAAATAAAGAGCACATACAGGACAAGTATATTAAATTGCAGGCAACTGCCAAGTGCGGCTTGCTGACGTGTGCTCATTGACAATTAGTGCAAAACTTCCCGTGCCAACACCATATCCCTTTTAAATAAGCAAATTCAAAAGAAACCCTACATCCTTCATATATATTACTACAAATCAAAATAGAACTTATACAATAAACTACACATACCTGTCTCGTGCAGACTAAAGTGGGTTTCTCCCAAAACTAGTAACGATGCTCAGACAAATTGAAGATCTTTCAGACGAAGATTTCCGCCTTTTCTCAAATGAACTAAACAAATACACAAATGAAAGACTTAGGAACAAACCTACCCACAGATGACCCGACAGACGAGCAAAACCCCTATAACACCACAAGAGAATACACAAAGAGGACACAAAAGACAACCCGAAAACGCATTCGACAAGAGTCAATAGAAATTGACGACATCGACACAGAAAATAGATTTACCATACTACAAGAAGAAGGCATCGAAGCGGATTACACCGCCGAGAGAGACCTCCTAAAGAAAAACGAACCCAAATCCTTCCCATCATTTTAAAAAACAAAGAACGTTGGACCACCTTGTCCAGCGAACTTAAGCGCCTTAATCTCAACTTTGTTAAAGCAAAAAACCTAAATGGCGGGATAAGCTTTCAACCCGAGACAGCAGAGGACTACAGAAAAACCGTCCACCTTCTCGATGAAGAAAAAGTGGAATCTTACACCTATCAACTCACTATAGAAAAACCACCCAGAGTAGTAATCTGTGGTATCCTGGCCGAAATCAACACAACAGATATCAAAAACGATCTTGAAGAAAAAGGATTCCAAATAAACTCTATTATTACAATTACCATATAAAAGAGTACATGTAAGCATCGAAAAGACCACAGAAGCGTCAGGTATCTGGAACGCCGACTCTATTGTACATTTAAAAATCAAGACAGAAATACCCCGAAGAAAGCCCACCATTACCACCCAATGCCATAGATGTCAAGACTTTAACTATTCCCAGAGTGCCGGAAACCACCACACGGCCACTTGCACTAAATAAAAAGAACACGCTGCAACAAGTTCCAACTGCGATGAGGGGCATTTTGCAAGTTACCAAGGATGTACTAAAGTCCCCAAAAAATCAACCCCTCAGAAGAAACTGGAACTGGCAATGAAAAATCAAAGACCGATCCAAGAAATTTCATCACCCAGCCCACCACTCCTGACCAAATCATTCGTCGAAGTAGTCGCAACCCCTTCTGCCCATATCCATACAACACTCCAATGTAAACAGTCCAGCAAGGAAGACTCCTCACCTCTCTTCACCCGTATGCTAGGCAACGCCGCAAACACCAGACACCCCGGCACGCTGTAGAAACTACTAGCCATTGCCATAGAGGCCCTGTCGAATAAAGATATCACAGGTGCTTTCCTGGACTTGCTGCCTAAAATATTAACTCTCCTGGAAGACTAAGACACGATCAAGACACCCAACATCTCACCAAAATGACATACTGACGCTAAACGTCATCCACTCCTCGAAACAAAATAGGAAATTACAACATAGAATCCCAAAAAGTTAAACGTACAAAACTTTGTTGCCGCCACTGTAAGCAACGGGCTAACAATTCGCTCCTCGTATACCCAACAACACGAACACTCAGACACATGAAGGAGGTAAAAATAAAAAGTAAAATACTAGGTACTCCAAAACAGTCATGAAACAAAAGAAAGAAAGAAACTCGAAATAGACTTGGAAAGCAAGATCTTAAAATCCTCTATCCCAGGTCGACTCTGAACTTCTGAAGTCGTGTGAAAATAAATGCACGAAGCATCCACCTAACCTTCAGCAGATTATAACAGTAACTAGCCTCTGTCAGTTAGTTCCCTTTCCAGAGAATGCTTCTGGGTGCACATACCCTGCAAGCGGAGGTTGCGATCGTTTCTTTTTCAATTTCAATTAAATTCTTTCTGATGATTCTAGACCAAAGATGAGTAGACAACAAGTGTTTGGCAGCTTTTCAGAATGGTACTTTCGAGGACACAAAAAAAAAAGTATATTAGGTTTTCATTATCAGTATTTTTGCTATTTTTGAGTTGAAACTTTTGTCGTTCTTTTTATTTTGCAAAAGAATTAATCCATGTTCTTGTCAAAAAATGACAAAAACACACGGCACTGAAGGATAAAGAGCTTACATAGTTTTGATGTTTCTTATTGTACAGAGAAGGAAAGTAAAAAATAGCAAATTAAACCCTGATGATGAAAATCTAAAACTTTTGTTTTGGAGCCTCTAAGGGTCACTCTGAAAAATCTCAGAATACATGTCTAACCCATTTTCGGTCTGAAATCACCAGGAAAGTTTTTATTGAAATCTGAGAGGGATCGATTGTAAAGTGGAAAATGTACTATGTACGATGTACTAACCTCTGTTTCTCAAAGCCAAAAAATCTAATTAAAAGTTTTCAGGCTTGAACTTTAAGTCCTTCACTTGAAACTTCTTTTGTTATTTTAATTATCAATAGATTGACAAAGATTTAGTTTTGTGTGACACAACATTTAGTTTAAATTATGAAATTAAATAAAATCTTCTCAACGCAACAATAATAGTTTCTAGTGACTCAAGAGCTTACAAAGTGTGATTTGTACCATTTACTACGTAGTTAAAAAGTAGAAGTAGGAATTTGCCTATAATCTGATGTGCTGAAGGCAGTTTCGAAATTCCAAGCCAAAAGATCATGAGAATTCTATACTATGGTTCTTTATAAAGCATATGAGGATAAACTGTTTTCAATGTTTTCGTGTCTTTTATTAATACCACAAGACCAACGTGAAAATAAATTTGCAGACACACTATAGAAAGATTGCCAAACTTTTTGAAACTGTTAGTATACAAAAAGTGGTAGACTTCGTGCGGTCTCAGAACTAACACATCGTTCAATAAGTCCCGAGACTAACAACGAAAACAACATTTTTTTTCAAAAATCATTTTTATTCATCAATATAATCTCCTTTTAGAGTGATACAATATTTCCAACGCCTTTCCAACATTTCTATACCATGTTTATAGAAGGATTTATCCTTTGCTTCAAAATAGGCTTCAGTTTCGGCAATGACCTCCTCATTCGAGCCAAATTTTTTTCCCTGGAGCATTTTTTTGAGATCAGCAAAGAGCCAGTAGTCGCTGGGGGCTAAATCTGGCGAATACGGGGGGTGGGGAAGCAAATCAAAGCCCAACTCGTAGATTTTTGCCATTGTTTTCATGGACTTGTGGCATGGTGCATTGTCTTGCTGAAAAAGGATTTTTTTCTTCTTCATGTGCGGTCGTTTTGCTGCGATCTCCTCCTTCAAACGTACCAACAAGTCAATATAATAATCACTGTTGATCGATTTACCTTTTTCCAGGTAGTCAATGAAAATGACGCCATGTGTATCCCAAAAAACAGACGCCATGACTTTGCCAGCAGATTGCTGCGTTTTTGGACGCTTTGGGCGGCTTTCGCCAGCCATGCGCCACTCAGATGATTGCCGATTCGACTCCGGAGTGAAATGATGTATCCATGTTTCATCCATGGTCACGTATCGACGCAGGAAATCCTTTTTATTGCGAGTAAATAGCGATAAACAGCTCTCTGAATCGTCGATTCGTTGCTGTTTTTTGTTCCATTGAAAGCAATCGCGGCACCCACTTGGAAAAAACCTTTTTCATGCTCAATTTTTCATGAAGGATTGTAAATACGCTTCCAGATGATATCTGTGTCATTTCTGCAATCTCACGGACCTTTACTTTGCGATTTTTCATTACGATTTTGAATACTTCACTCACATTTTCCGGTGTAACGGCTTCCAAAGGCCTACCCGAACGTTCCGCATCGTTTGTGTCCGTACGACCACGTTTAAACTCAGCATACCAACGACAAATCGTTGATTTGGATGGAGAGGAGTCCGGGTAACGTTTCTCAAGCCATTGCTGGGCTTCTACGGTGTTTTTACCCATTAAAAAACAATGTTTTATCAACACGCGAAACTCGCTTTGTTCCATTTTTCAAACAAATTACAAAGTGACTTTACTCTAACCTCGATAACTCTGCTGTTTGTGGTCCAATCGACGTGGAATTTTTACACGTTTCATGTGAAGATTCGCACTCTAGGGAAACGTGGCTAGTTTGGTACTACTAGCACCATCTCTGGGTTAGCCTCGGGACTTATTGAACGATGTGTTACATATCACGTCATAGATGACTTCATGCACAGTTGACGAAAATAGATCGGTCCGACTTATTTCCAGTCCAAGTTCACTGATATAGGGGAGTAATGATCGATATCAAAAACCGAACATAACCTTGCTTCCGTTTGTAACTGCCATGTTACGCCACTGCGATTTGAATAATGTCATACTTGGCGCATTTTCGTTGATGACGTACATGTAGTTCTTAGACCGCACGAAGTCTACAATTGTTCGAGTACAGTGTTACTATTGAATTTTTAGACTTGTTTACATATATTTAAGAGTTCCAGTGCAGTAGTTGTCTTAGACTTTACAAGATTTGTCTTTCCCTAGGGTAAATTGGCAGCACTGACACAGGAGAAAAAGTGGTCCAAGATATTCAAAAATGACAAACAAAATAGTACAACATTGTACTGCTGACTTATTAGAGTTATTGTGGAATAGTCAGGAATAGCAGCATCGGGAATATTTTCCTAAAAAAGGTCCTGCAGATACCGGCATGCTGACATTCACTCTACATGGCTTATACCGCTGCCATTTACTTGTTATACTCACGAAAGAAACTTTACTAACTTTTTGTTTTTATCATTTTTCCAAATTATCTGATGGGCATCAGCACGACCTTTACTAACTGTATTTGGGAATAAAGTAAGATTCCGGGTCTGCATTTTATTGAAATTAAGTTAAATAATTGTTATTCATTTACATAACGGTGATAGTAGTAAAAACAAATCGATAGAAGCTGAGTTTACACAAGCTTTTTAGTTCGATGTAGTTCTCTATGAATAAATTAAAGTTTCAAGTGATTGTAATCCTTTATTACACAACAAAGATTTTATAAGTCGGCTTCCGGCACCCCTTGACCTATTCGTCGGTCTCTAAACTTTCCATTGAGAGTTTCACTTGGAATTTTAATTCATTCATAACTCCAAAATGCATCTGGTTAGAATACATGTTTATCAGAACTGTTGGAACCAGAATGGCTTTAAGAATATAGATATTTGCCACGTGGCCCTCCAGCTGCAGAACACCCTGTATAAAGTGTCATCTGACATTTTATATTACAAATCTAAAAACTAACGTTATTGTCAAATGATATTTTTACAAGTAGGATCAACGTTTTGAGAACAGACCTGAAATTCGACTACTCAGCACGTCGATCACGTGCCGATCAAGCAACTGTTTTTTAATTCTACTATCAAGCTTGAGTGAATGAATAATAATTACAAAGACGTCAACCACCAGGTTTGTTATTAGAAAGCTTAGAAACAAAAATTTTCTTACAACGCCGCGCCGGTTGTGTGGTGCGCAGTCCATAACGAGAAAACATTTTTCTTACATCAGGAGGCTTTTCGTGGTTGTTGCTCAGGTTGAATTGGTCGCGGACATTCTGAAGGTGTTCACTTGTCATGTCGTTTCCATGACAGGGGGGACAGCTCGGAGGTCTCGACCACTCCTATTCTATAGAGCTGATTTTGAAAATAATCGTGGCCAATTGTCATCCTGAAGGTAGCTACTCCAACACCCCGATGGCGGTTCTGGGATATTTGGCTATCAGGAGATGCTATACCTTCGTACTTTATACCTTGTACGGCAGTATGTTGCTCCTCTTGCATCTGGTGCTTGATTATGGTTTTCACGAGGCCACCCAGGGCGCTTCAGGCTGTGGGAACAGGAAACCTTGCTTGGCCAGGTTGTCTACCTCCTCGTTTCCAGAGATACCACAGTGACTGTAGATCTACTGGAGCACAATCTCGTGACCGGTGTGAAGGAGCTGGCTAAGCTTGAGGCGGCAGCTGTGGACGGTTTCTGATAGACTCTCACCGAGCTTATAGCAGCCTGCAAGCCCACTAAAAGAATAGTCTTAGCAGTCATTCTCTGTTCTAACCATGGAAGTGCTTATGGCCGTTACTTTCTTATCAACATTAAAGCAATCTCGCTCCACTGGTAGGGAGCTCTGAAAGTGAAGGTAGAAAACATCAGCTTCTAACTCTCCTGTGCTACTCTCTGCTGATCTGTCAGTTTAGACGTGTGTCTACGTATTCTGTGAGTATCTTAGGGTTAGGGTCTCCAAAGCTTCTGTTCTGAGCTTCCAATGGGATGATGTAGCCTTCCTACTTCTATTTGTCAGGTCCATGTTGGCTTGGGCCAGCTTTAGGTCAGGTGGGAGACAATGTTGGGGTAAAAGCTTCATCGTGTTGTCAAGGTGGAGATTGTAGGTTTTATTGAGCGATTCAACTTTACAGACAAGTTTGTTGCCTTAGAAGTTTACCTGTCGCTCGAACGTGGGAGTCCCAGTCTCCTTAACTTTTCATGTAGTATTAGGCAGGCGCTCTCCCACCTGTACGTCGGAGGCTCAGTGCTAGTCTGCAGTTCCATTGCAGCGATTGGAGTAGACTTGGGACCTCCAGTAATTATTCTGAGGGCGTTATTTTTGGATTTATCAAGTTTTTGAAGGGTTGCTTTATTGGCAGTTACCACTAACACCTTACGATACTCCATTGAAAGGCGGACTTAGGTTTTGTAAGCCGTTGTGAGTAGATCCTGCGATATCCCCCACTTTGTTTCCTCGTGTTTCCTCGCTCTATACTAGTTTGTATCTAAATATTCCAACTGAGCTTAGAGTCTAAGGTTATATATCAGTAATGTTTTACTTTTTAAATAGAAATATACGTTACTCTTATAAAGAAAAAGTTTTCAACATGAAGTGCTCTTACCCGAATTCGATAATTTATTGTTAGAAATTCTATTTTGGCCTCATTGAAGAAAAAACGCGATTTTTAGGACTTCTACTGAAAATTAAAAAGCTGATACCAGAATGAACAATATTGTCACAGCAAGAATGAAGTGTCGTCAGAAATAGTCAGAAAGCTGTAGAGTCGCCACATTTTAAAATCTATTACCAACTCTGATAACGCTTCTTTTCTGTTGGTTTATAATTCTTGCCGATATTAATTTGTAGATTGAATAAGGAAATTTCAAATTTAGCTAAAGATTTCAAAGTTTAATCAGCAAAAATTGGACAAATTTAAAACTACGCAATTTCCATTTAAAGAGAAAAGTACCCTCAAAATACTTATTGCTATGTTATCTGCATTTCGAACATTTCCCGTTCTGCGTTTGGCGCCACCAGCACCATCGCGAGTACTGCTGCGAGCCGATCATTACCATCCTTACACTTACGACAACGAAAATGTACCTGCTGGATTTACTAGCAAACGTTTGCTAAATGTCTCAGCTTATTGATTCTATTTGTCACTGAATATTTTCTTAATTTATATATTTGATACTTTTTGGTGCGTATCTACAATGTATCTTATCCCAAAGGTATTTTACTGCGTTACGTTCACTCATTCGCTTTTCTTTAACTTTAACTTTTATCTTTTAATACACGTCGTTTTGCTGTTTATCATCTTAATTTACATTTATCCCACTTTTTTGTTCAGTTTGCTTTGCATTTACCGTTAATGCCACATCTTTTCTTAATGTATGGTTGTCTTGCTTTGTTTCTCTATTGTAACGTGCGTCAATGTCAATCAGAGCAAAACTTTGGTGTTTTAAATAAAATAATCGTTGGTTGCTGCAACTTCTTCCTTTTTTCCTAGTACTGCATGTAGTATGGGAAATTCAATTTTTCTATTAAATCTATAATTTTTTTCTTTTCGTATCTACAGTATTTAGTTTCCGTCTGGGTCTACTATTTTACCTTGCAATTGTGGAAATTGTGACAGGTATCTATTATTTTTCTGTTCTTTGTCTGAAATTGCTTGTTTGTTTAATTTTGTAGATTTCGCTTGCTAATTGATATTATTTTGTTCTTTCTCCAATTTGCTTGTATCCTTTTCAAAATTAATCCTATAAGGTTCACTACCACTTGTACATGTGTGAAAAATCTGAAACTTATGGGAACTATATCTTAACCTTTTCAGAAATGCAAATCTGTGGTCACCATCTTCAGAATATCTGTAGTATAGTGTAATCGTTACTAAATAATTTATTCTTAAAAATATGTTGACCCAGTGTAAAAGACGGAAGTGTAATAAGAGGTGAATGGACATTGCTACAATTATCTGAGGCAATAAGTGCTATAGAGAGGGAGGTTTTGGGTATTAGAGAAGTTGGACGTGCATTTGGGGTTCCTGAAGGCACTTTGCGGCGTAGAAAAAAGAGCAGGAATCTTCAAACTCAAAATCTAGGACCATCATTTTTTGTAGGTGCCCAGAATGAAGCCAAGATAATGGTCCACGTTAAGAAGTTATGGAAGCACAGATTTACACCTTCTCGATCTTTTGTATGCTTCATGGCCTTTTAGTTAGCCAAACAATTGAAATTACTACATGATTAAGAGTCTTGTTTAAGGAGAAACAATGCACTCAGCGTAGGAAAATCTCAAGAAGTTTCTGCAGCCCGTTTATTAGCGATGACCAAAAGGTATGGGGAAGGATATAATTCTATGCTTGAACGCACATTAACTGAAAATGATTTCATGACTAAGCCGGGCCACATCTTTAATATCGACGAGACAGGCTTACAATTAAACAACCGTCCCGAACACGTTGTAGCGTGTAGCTCGAAAAAGCTATCTATCTCGTTTGCAGAAAAAGGCAAAACTATCTCAGTTACAGTTCAAGACGGAATGCCGCCAGGTCCTATCATTTATATTTGACCAAAATCTGCATATGTAACTAATGAGATTTTTTTAACTGGCTAAGAAAACATTTCGTGCCTCGCAAACCAATAAGGGCAGTACTGTTGCTCTTAGATGGTCATTCTTCCCACTGCAATAACGTTGAAGCATAATATTATTTTATTTTGCCTACCCAGCCAGTCCACTCAGTTTTTGTAAGTTCCAATTTGGTCTTTAGTATTCTTGAATATGGTCCAAATTTCTACTCCGTATAAGAGCACGGAGAATACGTAGCTTTTCACCATCTTTTTCTATAGTTCTAGACTCAGATTTCTATTGGACTAGAAAGGTTTCATTTTAATAAAGGCATCTCTGGCTGTTTCAATACGATTATAATCTCAATAGGGTAATCCCAAGTCACTGACATTACAGTACCTAGGTATACAAATTTTTCTACACGTTCAATTGTTTGGTCGTTAACCGTGAGATTATTATTTGCTTGATGTGGTGTGTTACTGACTACCATGGATTTTGTGTTTTTACCATTCAACTCGAGGCCGAACTCCTCGCTTTTTGCATTGACAGTGTCCAGCAGCTGTTAGAGATCACCAAAGTTATCTGCTATCAGTACCGTATCGTCTGCGTAACGTATATTATTGATCACTTCGCCATTTACCTTAATACCAATAATTGTAAATCCTCTCAGTGCATATCTAAAGAAATGTTCTGCATAGAGATTAAATAGTATAGGTGACTGCATGCAGCCCTGCCTAATTTCCCATGTGAGTTGATCGCCTACTTGTACTGCCGCTTTTTGCTCCAGTACAAATTAGTAATAATTTTGATGCCCTTTGAGTTGATGCTTGCCTCTTTCAACGTTGTTATCATTTTATCGTGTTGGCATCGATCAAAAGCCGTTTTATAATCCAGAAAACAGGAAAATAGTCACAATTGACATCCCTGAACGGAAAACAGAACATCTTGTGTACCAAGATCATTGCAGAATCCGAACTGACTATCACTCATATTTGTCTTACATTTTCTATAAATTTGCGCGTGAATGATTTTTAAGAAAACCTTTAAGATGTGGCTCATGAGACTAATCAATCTGAAGTTTTCGCAATTCCGCGGGTGAAACTTTTTAGGTATGGTCGCAAATGTTGATACTAGCCATTCATTTGCAATAACTCCTGTATCGTAAATCTTGTTGAAAATGCCATTAGCAATTGAATACAATCTTCATCCATAACCTTTAGAAGTTCTACAGGGATCTCATCCGGACCAAGAGTTTTGCTACCTTTAGCTGTTTTGATGGCATATTCAACTTTTGATTGCGTTATTTCGGGCCCTTCTGTTTCTCCCTTTCTGTGTCTTCAAATAACTTTTCAATTATTTTTTGCCACACGTTGGGTTTTTCCTATATATCTATCACTAGTTTGTCATCATTGGTCTTGATGGTATTTGGCACTCATTTTTTATATCTGCCAGTAGCTTCTTTTATCTTGTTGTGTACGTTGAACGTGTCATGTCTACTGTTAAAGTCTTCTATTTCCTTGCACTTGCTCGTCATATATTGTTGCCTTATTTTCGTTCTAATTTTACATTGTATTTTGTTATAATTTTCAGGGTCTTTGTGCTTTACTAGTCGACGTTCTTCCATCAAGTCTAAAATTTCTTGTGTCATTCACTGTTTTTTATCCTGTCGTTTCTCTTGCTTTAGATGTTACTCTCTTTATTTCTTTCCGCAATTTTTCTACCTGCATTTCTTGAATACGGTTCTTCATCATTTCTGAACAGAAGGTTTTTGGTATTTAAATTCTTGTGTCTGCGTTTTTTAGTTTATTCAGATTATACTCTGGTGGTTTGAGTTTTTTGAGATTTTCCTAGTTTAATACGAACTGAACAAACAAACGGGCTACGGTCAGAATGGACATCGGCTCCTGGATATGTTTTAACCGATAGCATACAGTTTCTGAACCTATGATTGATTAGTATGTAATCTATTTGGTTTCTAATCAGGTCAATTGTATATGCAGGAGATATCCATGGGTAGCTTGTAATAAGCATTTGTGATTGCAAATTGTGCTTCTTTGCAGAATTATATTATTCTTTCTCCCCTTTCGCTGCTATTACCCAGATCGAAGGACCCTACGATCTTCTCTACTTGTTTTTAACCAACGTTGGCATTAAAATTCCATAAGATAAGAGCTAACTAATATTTCTTGACATTTTTAAGCACCTGCTCGACTTGTCCATAGAATCGTTCGATTTCCTCGCCATCTTTGTCACCAGTACAGGCATACACTTGTACGATGTTAGTGTTGATTTGCCTTTCCTTTATCTTAATTCAAATAACTTTCTCAGACACTGGGACTGATTATTATTCCTACTCCATTCTTGTGGTGTTTGTCATCATTGCCGCTGTAGTATATCATATGGTCATCTACGCAGATTTGTCCAGATTCGTTCCATCTTATTTCTATTTCTATTTTCATAGCTGGCGGGGAGATTCTTCGCACCCTTCATCCATTTAAGGCTTGCCCGGGACTGGAGGCCATTTTTTGAGTGTTTCTAGCCATGGGAAATATGACGTAATGATTTTCCATTACCTTCTGCGCTGTAGTATTCTGAACTTTTGCTACACTTGTAACTCCGCCCAGAAGTGCCTGTGCATAAGTCTTTCCAATGTCATTCATTATCAGTCTCTATGCCAGTACTGATTCTGCTGCTGCTTCAAACCAGGTTCCTTTATTACTTTGGTCCAATTGCATATGGATATCCCCAATTTGTAAAATTTTGTATAACACCTATATCAACGTCTTTCATGAGTCATCCTCATGTAGCATCCGGTCAATCAAAGCGTGATGTTACTTCGTCTAACCTACTTTATAAAAATTCGTTTAGAACTAGATAATAAACTTGGTAGACCTTTAATTTACAGTATAGCTGTTTGGTGAGTTTATATGGAACAGATTTTCAAAATTGGAAGTTCAGAGATCTTTAGGAAACTAATTTTAATATCCATTGACCTTAATATCCTAACCAAAATTGTATAATGAAAAATCAGAAATTTCAAGACTAAAAAATAATTCCAGCAACTAATTTCTTATCTTTTCATTACAAACAAGGTAAACAGGTTAGGAGGTGTATAATCAAATCTGTAACAAATACAGAAAATGTTTTTATTGCCATAATAACATATCCTTGATAAATATATAGACACGAAAAAAAGTTGCGCAGAAAATAAATGTATTAGGTTTAGTGTCGAAGTTTTAGTAAAAAGAAAATTTTGTTTTTGTATTCGACGGTTTAGCGAGGAAAACTTAATCAAAAACTTAATGTCAGTCAATGAATTAATGAATGCTTTTGTATATCCCCTAATAAAATGGCCATATTATTTTCCTCTAAATCTTTTATGTGCGTAAGAATTTCAACTCTCTAGTGCTTTGTAGTGTTGTAAAAATTTTATCGCCTTTCTCTTCCTTACTTTGCCAAGTATACGATGTGTCTAGACCATAATTTTAATGAATCGTGAGGGGGTAAAATGCTGTTTATTTCCTTTTTACAAAAAAACTTTTTTTATAACTCATTTTGAAAATATTTTATTACCGCTCATGTATATATTTGAATATTATTTCTCCTTACTGTTCTTTACACGAACGAACGAGCTGTGCAGCTAACTGTGTAGGGGTTCAATTGAAAATAACTAAAACCGAACAAATTGATTGATCTATTAACATTCTCTCACTAAAACGTTTTAATATAATAAATAAATAGGAAATGCAAAATCGATCCGGTAAGCTATATAGAATAGGCTATAAATCTACCTATTGACAGGTGTATTTATAGTGCGCCCTCAAACTGCATGCTATTGTTGCCGTATTGTTACATATTTCATTTTCCTTGTTAAAATCGATAGATTTAATTCTCAAAGTGTACATAAGTTACTTTTTGATAGTAATTGTAATTCATAGAACACAAAATACTTTTATTATTGGACATTTCTTACAACACAATTTATTCCAAGATATTAACATAATTTTTTTGTAAGGGAGAACGAGGACAAATGTATAATTTTAGTTTTAAAGAGCTCGTGATCAACACTTAAATATTCCAAACATAGTGACAGTAGAAACTGGAGTACTGATGTGTACTAGCTATTTTAGGTATTAGTTCAGATTTTCATCCTCCGAAATTTTTCTTATTAGCAAAACTTTCATAGTCTTCAAAAATACATTGGGCCAAAAACCATTTATAATCTAACCAGAGACTTCTGTTTTCAGCTGATTCAAACATCGTCGTAAGGCTTTTCTTTAAACCGCAAGTACAGTTTGTTTTTTAGTAGATAAAAATCAACAATAAAGGCAATCTTTAGTGGAAATTGTGAGAAATTTTTTAACCCGGAACCAGTAAAGCGACTAATTCAGAGTGCATAGATATGGGGGCGCGAAATTCGGTAGGGAAATGTAACTGTACACATTGAAAGCCAAAAGTAATAAATAGTTTAATACGTTAATTGAGAGGATACCGATACTGTCTCACGCAACATTCTGCATCTGTCATCATTTAACTCGACCACGAAAGAAGATGGGCTCAACAGCAATTTTCTCTGCGAAAAGAAAATTAACTTTTGATTTTTAGAGATGCTCGCATGATTTGTATTTTTTCTAAATCGCATCTTATGTTTGAACTTTTACAAGACCATCCTTTGAAACAGAAAGTCAAATAACAACGACGTTACAAGTTTGTATTAACATGGTCGTGATAACCCAAAAAATTTCTTCACTCAGTTCACTTTTAAAAAACGAGATTGCGTTAAGCTGTGAATTGCATTCTTAGTATTTTCTTGAGTTTCAGAGCATTTGTCCTTTCACTTAATGAGTTTAAGTTTTGGGCACACGCAAATCAAAACTATATTCACATGAAATTTCCTTCAAATATTTAGATAAGACCAAAACATAAAAAATCTGTTTTCTTTCTCTAAGGATCATCGCATCGTCGAGTCGGTACGAAGGTGTAAACATTTTTAGAATTAACCAAATAACAACTTAAATATTGCTGTCTAAAATTTGATGAGTGTGGATTCTGATTTGAAATGCGACAAAATAGTGTGTGTGGCAATAGCCCAATCAACACCTCAGATGAGAATCCACACCCATCAACTTTTAGACAACATTTGAACACTCAGTATGGGCCCGAGGTTAATAAATGGTCTAGAGAGCTTGAAAAGACCTTAAACAAGCTCGCTCAAGAGGAAAACCATCGAACACTCCTCTGCAAATCCCGTAAGAAGAAGGTAATCCCGAAAGGTTTACGCCTGAAAACCTGGATACACCACCGAAGGTCAGCCAAAATTCCAGCAAGAGCCAGCGAAGCATTGCTACAAGAAAGGACAAATCAAAACAGAAATGCGAGCACCTTAGACACGACATCACAAATAGGGTGATCAAAGAGGACTATTCACAGATAGACTTAGCTACATCAAGAAGCTACCAGAAAACCAAAAAAAAAGCACAAAGTTGTTTAAAAACGAAAAACTGGAAAGACTGGTGGAAGAAAACAACAGAAACACGCCAGTTAAGGTTCTCAGGAAAAACACGGTCATTAATATATCTTAGCAAGGAACTGAACGACATCGCGAAATCAGTTCTAGGCAGAGACCTAAATTATGCGGTAACAGCAAGGTATATTGTGAAAACAGTGATAACTGCAGTTGAGGAAACAGCCTGCAAATTAAACCCAGAAGAAGCGGAAGATACAGACACAGGACGGAAGCTGTTCTGGACAAGAAGAGAAAGGTGAAACAAAACTTCGACAAAGAAGAGATGAGAGCGATCAATTCACTAAAGAAAGACAGCTCAATTAAGATTCTTCTTGCTGACAAGGGCAACGCAGTTATGGTTATGGATACGTAAACTTACGACAGTAAAATCCAAAAAGTGCTAGACGCGGGCAAGTACAAATTACTCCCCAAAGATCCAACGCAATCAATAAAACGACGAATATACCAATCGCTGTTCAAACATAAAGAGGGACTCTCAACCCAAGAGAGAAGCAAAGTAACTCCTCATTATAGTAAGCCGCTCCACCTCTACGGCCTGCCAAAGATACACAAGGAGAACATACCTCTGAGGCCGATTGTGAGCTCGAGAAACTCTCCGTGTTATGAACTGGCCAGATTCCTGTCGGACAACCCTGTCAGCAGTCAGACATACTGAATATTTGTCGAAACAATTAGAAACATAAGATTAGACACTAATGACGTCCTGGTTAACTTCGATATAGTCAGCCTATTCACAAACATCCCAGCAGATGAGGCTCTGAATAACGTTAGAGAAAGGATAAAAAATAACCGCACCCTGGAAGTACGAACAAACTGTAACGTAACCTCGCGTTACAGCTACTTATATTTAAGACCTTTTATGGTCTGCCCAACTAACTACAGTCGGGGCCTTGGATCGTGGACGAATGAGAGGGGCAGGTCAAATAACTAGACAACACAATAAATTTTATGCAGTTCTATTGATGTCAATTAAAAAAAAATATCTTCATAGATATATCATATATTATGTCACCAAGAAAATAATCAAAATATATCATAAAATTATTTAGTTTATAATCTATAATTAAGATCCTGAAATAAATACTACAAGAGAGCAAATCCAAGTCTAAATAAAACACTAGCAAATGAATGGGCGCCAATTATTAAGATAAATTAACACTATTAAGAAAAATTAAAAAAATGATACTGTAACTTCATGAAAAAATTGTACCCTAATAAAATTTGAAATACTATTTAATATAATTAAATTGTATAAGAAATATTTGGCGACTGCGGATTGGTCCAAAAATTACAAAGAAAACTCTAACCTTCGGAAAAATAATCTCCAGGTTACACGCATTCCTAAAGACAACGACAATATATCAATGAAAACAATAGAAACACTAATAAGGCATACCGGAAATTGGTTTAAAATCTAACAAGTAAATAGGGAATTAGGAGAGAAGGTTACTGTATCAAAGTCTTAGAAAAATTCGCCTGCAAATAGCCCTAAATTAACCAAAACGGATACAATCAATCCTGAATCTAATACAGCTCCTGGAGCGATAAAAGATAATCTCGGTTAAATACCTGAAAACAAATAAATGTCAAACAGAACTATTAAACGAAAGAAATCATATAAACAAGCAGAAATTAATTCTACAAAAGAAAAAGAAATTGCTTAAAAATACATCTGGCAAGCAGAGATAACTATAGATAACAAAATAAGATCAATCCTGATCATTCCAGAGTAATTACAGCGAAATAATTCATAAGATTTTTAATACAAAGAAAATTCCCATGTGCAACATAAATTTAATACCAGCAAATTTATTAGAAATTTCCATTTCAATGATATATAAGGTGGTCTAAAAGTATATATTTTCGTAAGAATTTTTATAAGAACGGTGAAATAGATTAAAGTTAGTAAATAACAACCGGTGAAGATAACCGGAGTTAGTGAGGATAAGCACCCATGTTAGGTTCATGAAAAAATGAACGTAACAAAACTTAAGTGCAGACGCAATAGCTGCCCACAATATGTATCAACACGACATAGTTCCAATTAAGCAGCAAATTCTACCAGCAGAAGTTTGGTATGGCAATGAGTTCACTACTCTCCCCAATTATGGGCAACATCTTCATGGAAGAGTTGGAGCAGAAGGTGATATCTCAGTCTCAAGCAAAACCGAAATTGTGGCTAAGGTATGTCAATGACACCTTTGTGATATGGCCACATGGAACTGAAAAACTTGACAACTTCCCACTCCCTCAATAATCAGGGTTCTTCGGTCAAATTCACAATAGAAGTGGAGTCTAAACAACAACTACCGCTCCTGGACGTCTTTGTTCAAAGGCACGGGGACAAGTTCACAACGAACATATACAGGAAACCTACCCACACAGGTAGATACTTGCGCTGCGACCCCAACCATCACAGAAGTGTAGAAATGGACGTCGCTAGATGCCTGTATGATAGAGCAAAAATAATATGCTCTAAAGAAGGAGACCTAAAGAAGGAGAGGAAAAAGATAGCTAAAACCCTTAGAGAGAATCCTGATACTATAGCAGCTAACTTAATACCTGCGGCTAACCTAACGTCCGAGAACAACCAAAACACAGAGGACAGAACAGACAGAGATGATGCAGCTGAGAGGAAACGCACAGCTGTCATCCCATATGTACCGGGTGTTTCCGATCAACTCCAAAAAATCGGAAACATGTACATTCGTACGGTGTTCAAATCCTCGCTGACGTTTAGAAAAATTATCACCAAAACCAAACCCAGCACAAAGACCAGGAGACGAAAAACTGTGTCTACAACGTTCCATGCGAGTATGGCAGAGAATACATAGGAGAAACGGGCAGACTTCCACAGATGAGACTTCAAGAATACAAAAATAACATCAAGAAGGGAGAAACCGATAAATCGAGAATGGCAAAACACGTATGGGGCAAAGACCACCACATCCAATGGGATAATGCAAAAATAGTGGCCAAAGAGGAGAACAGAACTTGTAGAAAACTGAAAGAGGCTACACGCATAGCGCTAGCCAAAGAACCGATAAGCCAGGCTAGCTTAGAGATAAAACCCATATTCATGCCAATACGGCACCAAGGCCTACCGCGCAACATGCACAGTAACCTACTGCGCATCCAGCTATGAAGATGCAACTTATATAGATTTTATAAAACTATATAAATAGACCGCCCCAGTAGTTCAGTGGTTCAAGCACCCAGCGTAGTAATCATTTTAGTGCTAAGCTAAAGAAAAATTAATGCTCTGACAATGAAAATGACCCCGATCTTACGGATAGTAACAAATCAGTGAATGATGATGCGTCAGAAGCTGAAGATGTGACCGAATAACTTGTTGAAAGTTCAACATCAAGTCATGGACTTTACCCTGCATTGTCTCAACAAACTGTTGCTATTACACCTAATGTAAACTGGTTGCAAACTGGTTGCAAACAGGTGTCGCAAAAAAATATTTGTTTTACAAAATAAAGAGATCTTCTGAAGTTGCCTGATGGTAAGTTACGTTTCAACAAATAATTCCTAACGGTACCTGACGATTTGAAGTACTTTTCTATAGCTCATGCTCCGTAATTGAATTAGTTTGAAATTAGTTTGTAATTGTGTTTTGTTGGAATGACTTTTAGTTTATGCAGTTACCGTTAAAAGTTGCTATTATATCTTATTCACTAGTGAAGTATAGATGGCGCAGACACCAAACGAATAATTTGCAGGCAATCCTCAAACTGCTTGAACCGTCAGCAAACGGTTAGAAATCGTAAGCTGCAGTTTGTTAGTACAACAAGCTGCTAATTCCAGATTTCAATCAGAGTTGTTGGAATGGACTTGACTGAGCAAACTCGTAATTGTCAGGAATAGTTTGAGATTTATGTTGAAACAAACCTGTAATTGTTGCTGGTAAATATCTGATACAGGAAGCTATTACAAATAGCAAACCATAAGATTATTTTGACTTGTTGGGTGACGAGAATTTCCTTGAACTAATAGTAAGAGAAACAAATGCCTACGCATAAGAGGTTGTTCTATCAGAAGATACAAAGGAATCTTCACGTATTACGCAATGGCGCGATATAACGATGGATGAAGTAAACATATTTTTTGGATTATTTATCAATAAGGAAACCATAACTCAACAGAACGCAAGACAGTTGGAAGAAGCATCGATTATTCTATTGACTTGCATTTTCAACTTTATGAGTCGTGATAGATTCATGATTGTCTCCATTTTCAGGGAAACCCTCAACCAAATGAACCAAAGCTTAAAGACCAAATGTTCAAAATAAGGCCACTGGTTGACTATTTCAACAGAAAAATGTATTATCTTGGCAAAAATATTTCATCAGACGTTTCATCAGTGTTGTGGCGAGGGAGCTACAAATGAAGCAATACATAAAAACCAAAAGACCCAAGTATGGTGTCAAATTAAACATTCTTTATAAACCTGACGGTACTGTGATAAATTTGCCGTATATACCGGTGCTTTAGACGAGATTGGTGGGAAAGGCCATGCTTCAAAAGTAGTAATGCATTTGGCAGACGAAACGTTAGATGTTAATCATTCTATTTTATGTCTTAGGTACGACCTAACTTGTAAATTACTATCTTGGAATACGTTTTGCACAGGAACTTTGAGAGTAGATAGAAAAAATAGTTCAATAGCAGGAACTTCTAGAACTTCTAAGAAAGTGAAAAAAGGTGAGATGATTGCTCGATGCTCAGAAGTAGTAATGATCGCAAAATGGCAAGATAAACGGGATGTGCTTTATATTTCTACCGAGTTTACTAACGAAATGGTTGCTTACGTGAATAAAAGGAAAGAGGAGCCACAAGAAATATGTGAATGACAGAAAAATTCTGCGTTGGTATAAGGAGCTAGGCATCTACATCTTACAGATGTTGCCGATGAACTCCTTTTTACTATACGAGAAGTACGAAAGTCAAAGAATGCCGTTGTATGATTTCAGAATGTATATATTGGTATATCTTCTACACCCCCCCCCCCCCAAAAAAGAAGGTACAATAGTACGAGTACGTAACACCCCTCCTCCAATATTGCAACATTTCCCCGTAAAGAACCCACCATCAGGCGCAGGCAAGAAACATGCCCACAGGAGATGTGTTTGGTGCTACAAAAATAAAATCAGAAAGAAACAGTTTATCATTGTCTCACATGTCCGGGGAAGCCAGCCCTATGCTTCGAACCTTAAATAACTTTTTTATATCTTTGTTTTGTATTTTTCTATGAATAAAGAATATTTGCACCCATAAAATTATTGTACTCCCAATACGCACTATTCTATGGTAAATATTATGCATGACGCCTTTCGACGTCATCAGCAACCTGTAAAGTTTTTTGTAGTGGGAGGCTGATGTGTGCCCTTTTTTTAAATCTTTTAGAAATCTTTCAACAACAACCTTATTTCAGCACTTCTGAGCAATTTTTATGTATCATATAAGAAAAACTACTTTTAGCCTTTAACATATCCATCGAATAAGTCTCAGTAGTGGAGGTGATAAAGAAAATCAAAACGAAGGCTTTCACGGTCAAAGACATATTGGTAAGCCGAAGCGTTGTATTAATGTAATGTAATGAACATTTTACTGATTGCAATACGCTTTTCTCATAGTGCAAATGGTTGCAACAACGTACTCCATGGTTATCTTTTCCAAAAAAATTTTTAAAAATGAGCTAATCATGGTCTAACGCCAAGTAAACTAGGGCTTTTTTATTTCAAATTACATTTTATAACAGTCCCCTTGCGGCGCGATATCTGTGGCCTTAGTGGGTCGAATGATTTATCATTTCTAAAGGTTAGATTTTTGTTTACCGTCTTTAATTTTGTCTATAGTTGCAGAATCTTAAAAGCATATTGTTCTTGAATCTATTTAACTAGAGAGAACGGGAAACTAGGACAGAACGAGCGTATGAACTTAAACCAAGTATAGGACCCACGTTATCTTGCAATAGGTATGCAATACAGTATGGATGGTAAATAGAAAAAGAGCATGATGGGAGTCATTTCAGGACACCTAAACTATTAGTAAGGAATTTCCCGCTCTTTCTAGCTAGAAATAACTAGAGTAAATAATGAACTAGCTATAGAATTAGGGTAAGGGTCTATAGACTCAAACCAATCATACTTATAAGTATGCCATTTGTTATTCCGTATGCAACAATATTTTAGTCTGTATCGTTTTCATATTTTGGCTTGTATATGTTAGATTCGGGTGCCCAATTCACAGAATTTCCGAAATAAAGGAACAAATTCATGTATGAAAAGAAACAAATGCTCAGATGCCCAAGAAAGTTATTATTTTAGTAACTGAATAGATTTACCAATTCAAACGTATAATAATCTGGTAATCATTAAAATTTCTTTGGAAAATAGGGATGTATTACTAGTTACACAGCTACAAAGCGTGCATTCCGAGAATATTAACAAGTAAATACAGTATTCAATTACATATTAACAATTTGAAATTTTAAAAATAGAGGAAAATGTTGAAGTCTCAGAATGCTCAAAAGCAACCTTGCGCTTGCTTCTCTCAGACACAGGACTGCTCGTTTATTATTTTGGCAATTGCGCAAATCAGGCATCTTTGGAGAGGATATTCAAAACTGACGTATCAGTCTTATGCATTAACTGCTTGAAAATTACATTCTATTATTCACAATTGTAATACAGTGAAAGCTCTCTTGAACGCACACCAAAAATGCAAACGTTTTGTCCGTATAAGAGAGATGTTCTTCTATGGGGAATTTGTCCGTTAGTTTTAGAGATTTATTTTAGTTATCTGTTTAAGGAAAAACGTTTACTCCTACCTACCTATATACAAGATATAAAAGAGGAGCTGAGCCAAGCCGATATCTCGATTATTTGAAGAGATATGAAATGCTGCTCGCTGCTGGTTTTAAGAAAGTGCATTATACCGATCTAAGCCTATCAATTTACTTCAAACTCTTTTTTAAAACGGCTTTACAAAAATTAGCTTTGGTTTTTAGTGTCTAGATTCTCAACGAACGTGTTGTAGCTATGAAGTGATGAAGAAATGTAACACTTAAGCAGGACCTAGCCAAAAAAGGCCATGGCGAGCAATACCTGCTCTAGAAAATATTTTGCTTGCTTTAAAATAATAGAAAGGGAATAATCAAATAATAGGGAAGACATTTCGGCCTTCTTAGAGAATATTATTTGCATGCCCCGGTCTTTGCTTCTGGTTACGTCCCTGCAATTAAGAGAACAGAATCAATTTTCATTTGATACTAGTAACAACGCCTTAGACTTACAATTGTTGTGTTATAAAGCGTGGGAAATTAATAGAAAATGAGGTAATGACTCAATTATAGAAATTTCTATTATAGGCACTCGCTTTTATAATCGAATTTAATACACCCACATCCAATTTGATAATTTGTAATAATACAACATGCAGGATAAAGCGTTTGTTTATAATACTCATATGCCTAGTTGCCAAGATTTACAGAAATAAATAATAGCGGCAAGTTCGAGAAATTCGTGCCTGATGTAAATAAGAGATCTGCGTCCGTTGTTGCTTTATAGAGAGTATTTTATTATAAAATTATGTCCGTCTAACACAGGTGTCCGTTTTTTAGAGATGTCTGCTTAGGGAGCTTTCACTGTCTGGTTTTGAAGCTAGTGAAAAACTTTTCAATACCAATGAACCGTAACGTTTATCTACAGCTTTGACAAGAAATTTCTAAATTAGTGGAAGTAAAAATTCAGGTGTTTCCGTAGGTTCTCAGATTTATCAACCATCGGACGACAATGTTCCTATGCACAAATTAAATCAAAATAAAAATATTACAAGTTTTTTCAAGGTTTCTCGGAATCTAGAGAGGTCGATAATCACGAAACATGAATGAATGAATTGCTAAGAGCCTTGAAGGTTTAAAAGTCAATACGTTTTTAAAAATACAAATTCTACATTTCGATTGTGAGCCTTTTATCTGTAACGTGTTTCCCATGTAAATAGATAGTAGATATTGTTCGCTCACAGTCGATTCATTACATTTGGCTTTCTCTTAGAAAATGTAGAAGTTAGCAAAGACCATGAGGAAAGCTTCCATCGAGGGATTTTGAGAATAAAGCAACAGCAATCCTACCATGGTGGTCGATTACTATAAAATGTTAAAGCAAGAGAAATCTTATATCTGAAAAGTAAATATCTTTACAATCAAATGCAGAAAACAGCAATAAAATCTGTTGAGAACGCTAAAATCAATTTCTTTTTACCAAAAGAAGCTGAATACTACCTAATTATTTGTAGGCGTGCACCAAAGTTAGTTAAAATTATTTTATAGGGATAAAATAAATCAAACACTGTTGATCAGTGTGATTATTGTAGACAATACAGATAGAGCGAGGAACTCCTATTTACGTTGTCTGCGAGAGCTAAAAAGGCACTTGAGTTAGAGGCCATACTATTGTTCACGGCCGATATAATTGCTATTTTCTTTTAAGATCACTGATAACACAAAATGCTATAAAAGTATTTTATGATCAAGTGAATCTATAAGAAGAATTAGGGCATAAATAATCAAATCGCTTATTGCTCAAATGCACCATTTCCAAGATACAGGGTCAAAGTCAAACACCCCTTTACGTACTCGCTATTGATATTAGTGGGAATACCTAAATTATGTTTTATAGAAAAATAGACGCGTTATTACAATAATCATACAAGAGATTTCATTTGAATGTTGTACGCAGTTTTCAAAAAAAAACAAATCACTATACAGCGTTCACGATGTTTCTGAGTCGTATAGGGCTGTGGAAGAATGACAGTTTGAGTATTGTAAACCGGGCTGTTTATCTGTTAACTCGGCGTTAACTCGTTAAACTCTAAACGTTTATGCAAAATTTTTGATCGTGCAACAGCGCCAAATTCAGCCGCAGGTACGACAATTTTTAAAAAAGAGGAAACTTTTCCAACCTAACAAAATGAAAGCATGGCCTGTTACGACCCAGAAACATCATGAACGGAGTATAGAAACTTCTAACATTCTCAGATATCACAAAATTATATTTTACTCAAAAATGGTACTGTTAAATTAATAGTAGATTCCAAAACCAACAGAATTAGCCATTTTACCAGTGGCGTAACACATTTTGAATATATTTGTTTCGCGATATTCCTCTCTTCGCACCTACGGACAATAATTAGTACAGAAATTAGTAGAACAATGACCGTCTCATAGTAGCAACCACGTAGACGTAGAAGATTTTATTTCAATACGTCATGTTGTTCTCTAGATATAGAAAAAGCAAAAAAATCGAAATAAAACCTCGGCACTGTATATCTTAGAAAGGTTGCAATTTAAGACATAAGTTCATTTAACATGTTTTGATGCTTATGGCTTCCCTGGCCTTTAAAGCTTGTGTACATTCTCCTAAGAGATTTTCAAGGATTAAATAATAGAGAATATGACATTTCAAAAACAATTGAATCGGGCAGAATAGACTTGAAATGATTTCAGAGATGTAACACGTTATAGTAATAACTAACAACATACATTCATCTTGGTACTGCTTGCGAAGTTTGCTGTCGTAAGCCTCTTAATGAGTAAAGCATCCAGTTTTTTAATATCTAGTGCATGAAGTGCATGACGAATAGTGTATTGCCGGTTAACACCCGAAAATCTTTTGTTAATAAAATGTAAGTTCCTGCATTAAATCCATTTTGTTTTGCTCAAAGCTACGTAAGACTATAAAATTACTAAATATAGTTAAAAAGACGTTTTCATTAATCATCACTGAGGCTTGTAAAACGAACGGGTTTAACGGTCAGAAATTCTTTCGGCGCGCCCATTTTCTAGATCTCGAAAATTGCCAAGCTACTCCGTGATAACCTTAGTGCCCAGAATTGAGGAATTTGACAGGAGGCTCGTCTTTGGAATACCGCCATTATCTTGTACCAGCCAGTACTAGTGAGGTAGAGGGTTGGCGTTTGAGATGTTTGTTCCCAACAAAAAAGTTTTCAAATGTTTAGTCTGACCTAATCTAACATAATCTAACCCGTTTTGGCCCGATACCAGATCTCGTTGAAATTCTTTAATGGTTTTTGGTGGAATACCTTATGTTAGCCTAATCAAGATACAAAGTAAAGTTTTGGTAAAGTTGGCATGTTAGCATTTATTTATGAGCTGCAAACTGAGGAAAGCAATGTTGATGTAAGTACACATTACACTTCTGGCACAAATTACGAGTCTTATTTTTGCAAACTGTACAACGGCGGTGGGTATTAGGACCATCTGGAATTGGTATAGCGATGTGCTTTCCAATGTTAGGGTTTGGAAAGCTATGCGGACGATCACTCTAGTCTTCAGAATCATCGTTGGAAATATCTCCATTATCGTCCAACTGTTCCTCAGCCAATAAGAAAGTTGTCGTAATCTCGCTTCGGAATTCTAATTGAGTAAGCGGCTTTGTTTTTTCAATTTTCGAAAACATGGCATGAAGCTACCACGCGTTTGCTATCATATTGGATAGAAGATTGGTAAACAGTGACCACCACCACTTTTTACTTATAAAAGCAGTGCGATTGTTAGACGAAACGTTATTGTGGAGGTCAACTCCACCCATATTAGTGTTGTAATCTTTGATTCGATTAGGCATATTTATGTCGACGTATTTCTTAGCGAAACGCTCAAAATGTGTAAGAGGTTTAACTTTCGCGTGGCTAGATAATTCTGTAACGTTGGCATTATCTTTCCAGCCGACCAAAACAGTCCTTCTCACGCTTGAAGAGGATTTTACATTCGCCCTTTTTCATTTTCTCAAGTAACACCGCTCCACCAACTCTATTCTGTCGAACTGTGCCTGAGATGTCAAATATTATATGAAGTCTGTTCAACAGAGCCAATAAATCCAATAACATACTCGTGGCAAAAAAAAATGTCTTTCACTTAGAATACACATCAAGTTAAATGAAATAAAAAAGTTGTCGTGAAAGACCCGAGGAGCTGACAACGACTGAACATTACCCAGCAAAGTGACGACAGTGTCTGTATCAAGCCAAATGTTCTTATCATGGGAAATTGAGGCATTTCTATAAATAATTATACAATATAGGTAGCCTGCAGAGAAACACAAACACCATCTTTTGAATCCAAATCGAATTGGCTTTCCCCAAATAAACATTTTACATCAGTGTCTTCCAAAGTATGCAATCATTTGTACATCAATAGAAAGATTATGCGACAAAATTCCAAGTTGCATAAAACCTTTTTTGTAGGCATCGATGAGTGGCCGCAACTTTGTAAATCTATCATTACGATCCAGATCGTTATTATTCGCCAAATGGAAAAATCGCTCAAGTGATTCGAATCTAGAACGTGGCATTGTCTTATTGACAATTGGAATTCCAAAATCCGGTGAATTGGACCAATAAAGTTTCCACTGTGGAAGAAAGTGACAACCGCTCAGAAACAAAATGCCCAGAAAACGTTTCAGCTCGTGCTTTTTGAGAGATTTTCCCCTCAGTTGGTAAACCAAATTTTCTTTTGCTGTGGCTTCAGTGTTGACCGGTACTTTGAAACTCAACTTCTCGGCTTCGTCAGTTGGCAGCTCCATACTCATGCTGAGTCTTAAATCGTTTGGCTGGAGGCTCTTTTGATTCAACTTCTATCTCCATTGAAGCTTCTGATACCTCTGGTTAATCCGACTCGGCAACTGAATATTTGATCTCTACAGTGCCAGCAATGTCTAAATTGAGCGCAGCATCGCGGTCAATGTTGGCATGATCAATGTACTCTTTATCACTCATTTCGTCCACTTGTGGGAGAATATATATCACATGTACGTCTTTTAATCGTCTCACTTCTTCCTTGTCGGACTTACGAAGAATGACCATAGTCTCAGCTGTTGTTAATGCCTTTTAACGTCACATTACGCTACGAATTATTGGTATATATTCAGTATAAAACATATACAGTTGATATATTATTTGATTATTTGTGTTTATCACAGCACAGAACAACATCAAGTTAGCAAATGTTGCAAAAAATTGCGTCATGTGACTGATTTTATTAACGTATTGGTCCAAATGTAACAGTAGATAATACTATCATATATGTCGCGGAAATAAAGGTGTGAATTAGGTGTCAGTAATTCCATCCAGCGTCTTTAAGATACGATGTATGTTTAATTTGACTTTTAAATATTTTCGATTTTTTTTCAAAAAAGGTTACTTTTTGGAGGGCTAAGATCAAAAATAAAATAGGAGGGGGGGACAGGAACACTCCAGGATTTCAATATGTACAAAAACGCAAGCGCTATGTATTTGTAGTTTTTCTAGAAAAATTCTAAATCGAGGGTCGAAACGACCCCTCTGGGGCAAAATGGGCTAAGTTGTATTGGTGTGTCTAAACTTGCAATTTTTGTCGTGACAGTGCTAAACTAACCCTAGATCAATACTCTCTTTATAAAAAGACTAAACCTAATGAAACATTCATAATCCGGAACTGTAGAACCAATAAAAGAGTTATTTTAGAGTCCACGGAGAAAATACGGTGACTTCGGGCTCTTAGATTTGTTATCAGTAGACTCTTCTTGGTTTAATTTATTTTCTGTTTGTATCACATTTGTCATTAGATTTGATATCCGGATATACTATAGTCTAGTCATTATGAATCTTTTCTTTTCTCTAAAAAAACATTATCCATCTTACTTCCCCGCCGTCCGCTACAATCGTATTGGGGTCATAAACATTGCAAAACAAATTTCTCGATTGCTTTATAATAAGACTCTTGTATTTCTTCGGATATTCGCAGATTTTGTAGTCCCATTGCAGTATCAACGATACTACATATATGTTAAAACCTATACTCTCACCTACATGACAAAAAACGTCTCGTTTCGATACGACTTTCTTTTTCCGAGATACAACACAAAACGTTCTCTTCTTCTTAGCTGCTAACAATGGTCACTTTTATAATGCATTTCGAATATCAAGCAATTTGTTCAATTTTAAATATTTCCGCAAATTTCGCACTAAGCCAGATTTGTACAACGACCGTGTTTTGTTTTTCTTTTGGGAATTAATCTTTCTATTCGAGATTGTGGCCATGAGGATTGCCCGCTAAATTTTGCCCTTCTAGCATTTCTGGTTCTTACTCTATAATTTCTGTTCGTTTAAATTTCAAACGGTGACTTAAAAGGAAATAAAAAGGGCTTCATTCGATGAGGAAGTTTCGTCTTGGATCCAGGTGAACAAAGTGCGTGTTATACGGCTCCGCGACCAAACGCGAGTCTTTTAACAGCATTAAAGTGAATAATAGGAGCTGTCTGATGAAGAAGAAATAAAAAATATAAATAGCGATACAAGGGCTCATCAATAAGGATTTTAGATAAAAGCATAGGAATCTGAAATAGACAAACCAGGTTAGTGCAGATATTAGTCATAAGCACAAACTTGAAACCTGAGGTCAATACTGATTAGATTGGCAATACCACATTAAAGAACCGAGCAGTATTTAGAATTATTTAGAAAAAAAAATTTTAAAATTGTTCCGGAAGAAATGTTCAAAGAATCAATGGGAGAAATTGAAGAGATTAAAATGAGCATGATAGAACAAAACGGAAGAATGGAACTAATACTAAAAGAAAACGGGGATCTTAAAAGCCACATAGAAACTTGAACAGAAAAATCGAAAAATTAGATTCCAAGGTGCAACAACCAGAAAGAAAGAAGAAGAGGAATAACCTGATAATAACCGGATATACACTGCAAGCGGAAGATAACAAAGACTTGAAATACGAGCTAGAGGATTTTATTAGAGCCACGCTGAAAAACGAAACAAAACATAGGAAAATGAGACAGAAACAACAGAGAGTAAGAGAAAAGAAAAAGCAAAGACGTGGAAGTTAGTGACGCGGAATATACTAGGAATAAATGGGAAGGAGATAGAACTGGAAGAGATAATGAAAGAAACGTACGTGGATCTACTCACAATGGCCGAAATGAAAAAGAAAGGACAAGGACGCACAGAAACGGTAAGGGGTCACATGATATATAGTGGAGTAGAAATCACAGCCAGGGCACAATCGGAAGTGGGATGTATAATTAATAAGAGATTAATACGGGGTAAATATAAGGGACTGGAAAAGTATAACGGACCGAATACCAAGACTGGAAATAGAACTAAAAAACGAGATCTACACAATAATAACAGTTTATGAGCCAAATGGAGGAGGAACAAAGAGAGAAACAGATGAATTCTGGAACAGAGTGCGAGAAGAAATAGAAAAATAGAATGGTAGAGTTGGAAATTAACCACAACAATAAAACTGGAGAGTTGATAATTTGGAGAAAGTACGAAGAATAAAAACGGCCAAAAAATAATAGAATACTGCGTGTTTAATAATATGATTGTAGGAAACACATTCTTCTAATATAAAAAGCAAAAAGTCAATAATAGACCTACTAATAATCGGGGGAAAATAATTTGAGAAAAATTAGAGATATAGTTAAAAGTGAAAAGAGGCTGTGAAATCGGAAGTGACTACTATCTACTTATGGCAATTATTAAAACGAAACTAACATCAGAAAGAAGTCAAAGAAAACAGCTAAAAATAGTAGAATATGTGACTCTAAGGACAGAGAGAATACAGAACCAAAAAGTGCAAGAGAAGTACCAGAGAAGAATAGCAGAGAAAATAAAACAAAAGGAACACCAAATAAACTAAATAAACCTAGACGGATTATGGGAAATTTTTAAGAAGATAATAACGGAAGCGGCAACTGAAAGATGCGGTACTAACATAGGTAAATACAAATAAAAGGAAACAAACGCCTTGGTGGAACAATGAAATAAAGGAACAAATTAAAGAAAAGTAAAAAAAGATGGAAGAAATATCTCAGAAATAACAAAAAACAAAGATGACCATAAGAATTATCAAATACAAAGAGAAAAAGCTAAAAATATGGTGAAGACAGCGAAAGCGAAGGTGTGGGAGGAACTTGGAATAAAGATAGAGAAAGATGCAGCAGGCAATACTAATATGCTTTATCGAACATTGAAAAATCTAAGAAAACAAAAACAGAACCCAATTAGAAACATTAAGAACAAACAAAGAGAAATAATCACGGTGGAAAGTAAAATTATGAAACGATGAAGGGAACACTTCGCAGAACTGCTAGGAATAAGTGGAGAACAAAGGGAGGAAGAACAAGAAGAAGACAGTGCAGAACAAGGGAAGGAGATCGAAAGAACAAAAATAGTAAGAGCGCTAGAAAACATGAAAGTAGGAAACGCCCCAAGAACTGACAACTTAAGACCTGAATTGAATAAGTACATGGGAGAAGAAGGTGTTACGTTATTGCATAATATTTTTAAAATGTTGCATGGAGAAACAATAAAATCCCGAACGAATGGAGAACGGCACTGATGACACCTATACATAAAAAAGGAAATTTTAGCAATCGTAAGAACTACAGCGGAATTTCGCTCCTATGCACGACTCTGAAAATATACGAACGAATAATTGAAGAACGATTGAAAGAAGAAATAGGGGCAAAATTAGGGGACACACAATCAGCGTTTAGAGCAGACAGATCTCCACACGATTGGATTTTTGTAACAAGACAAATAGCGGAAAGAATAACGGCCTCAAATAAAAAGATATTTATAAGTGCAATAGATCTAGAGAAGGCTTTGGACAAATTACGAAGATGTAAATTATGGGAGATTCTGAGGAAAAGGGGCATAAGTGAAAACTTTATTAAAATAGTCAGAAGGTTGTATCAAGGATAGAAAGAATAGGAGGGAAAACAACAGGAAAGGTCACAACAAATAATGGAGTAAGACGAGGGCGTATACTGAGCCCGCTGTTGTTTATAATAATAATGGATGAAGTAACAAAGGAAATAAATAAAGGTAAGAGAGGAATCCACCTAGGCTAAAGAAAATTAAGATCGATAGAGATAAGCGAATTACTATACGCGGACGACCTAATAATTTTCGCAAATAACAAAAAAGACCTACAAAGTCGTATCAAAAGATGGACTGAAGAGTTAAAAAATACAACCTGAAAATAGATATAGGAAAATCAGAAACGATGACGATAGCTAATGAGAAGGAGAAAATGAAAATAGATTGCAAGGAGAGAGAGAGGAAAAAAGATAAGATATGTAGGTTTGATAACAGAAACACAAGGAGGATTTGGAGAAGAAATATTGAACAGAATAAACAGGACAACAACAATATACCGAATACTATAGAACCAGTTCTCTAACAAGAGAGAGATATCCCAAAAGATAAAACTTAGAATCTATAGTCTGAGCTGGTACCTAGTCTCATCTATGGAAGTGAATCTTGGGTCCTAAATAAACAACTAAAAAGTAAAATTACGGCATGTGAAATGACAATTCTATGAAAAATTGTGGTAATAACGAAAATGAACAAAATTAAAAGTGAAAAAATAAGAAAACACTTAAACGTTAAAAGTGTAATAAAAAAGATAGAATGGCAACAACTAACGAGGTTTGGGCACGTGGTGAGAATGGACGAGGAGAAGACGGTTAAGAAGATATGGAAAATGGAGACGGGAGAAAAGAGAAAAAGGGGCAGACCGGGAAGAAAGTGGAACGATGAAATAGTTGACGCACTAAAGAGAAAAGGGTTGGATTGGACACAAGCAAAACGATAAAGAAAAAAAAGGAAAAATTAAAAAAGAATAATTGCCTCGGCATCTATGGTAGAAGAGGTTGTGAATCAGAAAGTAAGTAAAAGGGGCTTTGTACAGGAAATTAAATTTTACTAATAGTAGTTCTCGACCCTCTCCACGATTTTTGGGATTGCTAACTGCTACTATTTGGTCAAGGGTTGTTTTAGATCATTAAATCATCGAAAAGTCCACGGAAAGTAATTTGCGCTTCTACTACATCGTTTAGCTTCAAAAGTTGATGAAACTGAGCTATTGCAGCTGTTAGATAAAACTTGAAAGGAAAAAATTGTAATGGCAAATGTCCAAAGAAACTGAAAAGCATTGACAATAGGAAAAAGAAGTTACTGTTGTAAGTTATTGTTTATACTTTTTTTGCCGTAAGCAACTATAATAACCTTATTTCCTGACTATTTCTACAATCCTCATTAAGTCTCGAAAATCTCTTGTTGCTGTATGATGCAACAACTCTTATTCATTCCACATTTGTACTTATTTCTGTAATTTCGATAACTTCTTGATAGAATAAGCTATCTCTTAAGGGTTTTGTATTGGTACTTAAGCGACAATCTGGTTTGTATTGTCAGAGCTAAAGCTTTATTATTTACACGGAATTGTCTTGCTTTCTACTAGCCATCAAAGATAATGGACTTTACTTTCTAACCTATAATATTAGCGCTGATACAACTTACACTACAAGAGTTTAATTAGTTAATAAAATTAAAATGGGTTAGAGAGTAAGGTCCATAGTTGCAAATTTCTAGCCCACTACAACATTCATTTGAACTCTTTCTCATCTCAGATCTATCAAACGATGAACGTTTTTCAGACGCATTGCAGTTGCTCTGAGATATGCCTAATGGTTAAAACCTAGTTTTTTAATTTGAAATCGACTTTCATCTCCATTTTATCTTTCAATGTTTATCATAATCTTCACGAACGAGTCTAAAGTGCCTTATTAGCAATAGAATTTGACTACTTGGCTAAAACTCACTTTGTAGTCATTATTTGGTGTAAGTTCGTGCTCAGGAGCAAGCAGCAATTAGCAACGCCGACAGTGAAAAGTTCCTGGACGATCGGCAACAAACGTCAATTTTCGTAAAGGCAAAAGTAAAACTTTTAGAAGCGCTATCTTCCATGCTGGCAGCGCGAAAGATTGGTTACTCCTTCTAAACACAAGCAATATCTAGTTACAGCAAGGTGAACTAGTAATGAATTAGTAATTTTTGTCAAGGTTAAAATACGTAGATTTTGCTACAGTCTTTGACTCATCGGTTAAGACTTTAAGAGTACCTACAACTAACTTTGATAAAATGACTCAACTGTTCGTTTTTTACGGTTTATATAAATCTACGATACTACTTCCAGGTTCGTGCTTCAAATCATGCATGCAGGATGTTCTTCATATAGTAAATGACATTATTACATCATAAAGAGTTTCTTATCCTTAGAAAACAAAATAATAATTTACTCTTTGTAGTTTATGAAAAAATCAATTATTGGAGTAATTTTCACCGAACGAAGTTTTTACGTAGAAATAAAAACGGTTAATTTAAAAAAATGTTCTTACCTGAAATTAGTTTAAACAAAGCCCATACTGTTTTTCAATTATTATCCAGTGATTTATAAAATTATTTTCAATCTTATAACTTGTAAAAACCTCCCAGATTTCTTATTATTTAATGTGTAACTTTTAACAAATTGTAGGCTTGTTTTAAAATAAAAAGAAATATATTTTCTGGTTATTATTATTAAACAATTTTAATAAATCCATTCTCTCGTGCTTTAAAAAAATATAATAATAGTCAATAATGTTTCTCAGCTGATATATATTTTTAACAAACTCGCCATTGCTTGGGGCTTTCGTGTTAGTCTTAAACATTTTAAAAATATTTTCAGTTGTTTTCATTTCATATTTCAGATTTTCATTTCAGCAACGACATAAAAAAGAGGAAAACAAAAATTAAAAAATAAAATATGTAAAACACCAGAAGAAAATTCCAGACCTAACGCAAAAGTAATAAAAAATAATTTAAAGTTATCCGGAATGTCATCCCTTTTATGTATCTCATTGTATTTTGTCTTATACAAATTTCAGTTGTTCCTTCTAGTCTAAATTCAGAAGTTCTGCCCCAAAATCATCCCTAAAACGTATTCTCTCGTTAATTTTAGATACTTGGGAACTTGCCACATTTATCAGTAAAAACTCTTGACCCTAATATTGGATAGTTTCGCGTAGCTAAGGGCCGTCTTAAAAGAAGAGGGAGAGAGTAAAGGGCTGCAGTACGCAAAGTTGCTTGGATTGATTTATTATTTTTCTTATTGTTACGGATGAAAAGAAGAAGACAGAAGAAAGCTGATTCTGATTTTCGAAAAAAAAAAGTTGAATAATGTTAACGTTTGTGATTTTAAGAGGGCAAAAAATAGGAAACTGAATAAATTATTTTGGAGGTTTGTTATGATAGGCCGCAGTCGGGGAGAACTTAAAATTTTAATTGGGGTTAATTAGTGTATGACAGTGTAAGGAAACCGGAAGGGACAACAGGAAGCAAAAAAGGGGTGTCTGTCCCGTGTCTAGCTTGGTAAATCGGGTATTCCGTGATTCGGTGGTGAATGCAGTAAACGTTCCGGTAACGTAAACAAACAGGTACGAGGAAATGAGAGCTCTGTGCCGTAATGGCATTTTGATTACTCCCTCCTGGTTAACTAGGGTAATTGTAGTGAAACACATAAAACGACGTGTTCGATGGTCCGCATGGCATGAAACGTAGGCCCGGCATGCGGCGTGGTCGTGCTGCTGCCGATGCAGACGCGGCTTCTAGACGGACGCGTCGCGCCGGAGCCGTCGTCATCGATCGCTTCCACAGACATTCAAACATAATTTTTTACTATTGCGATAGTTCGACCTCATAGTTGAGGGACTCCTATTAAATATTCCGATTCGTGCTTTATTGCGGTTGAACTTTTTTTACCACTTTTATCTGTATTGCGCTACTGATGTTTTCTTCAAACAAATTTTCACCCCCTTCGAACATGATGAATTTTAAGTAACCATAAATTTTACTTGAAAATCATTAAGAAAACCAAATCTGATTTTGCACTTTTAACACACGATTTATCATCAACCACCCTAACGTTCTTTCCGGAAGAGACAAAAATTCGTGCACACAGTATCGTTCAAAAAATCTGCACCGTATGAGAAAAGTGTTTTTTAGAATTTTCCAAAATGAAAAATACGTTTTCTCCTTGTATTTTACAAAACTCAATCGTGTAAAAATATAGTATTGCTGCAATTCAGTTTGATTATCAAGGAAAGACTTGCCATTAATCACCTGAAACTTTCTAGATAATCAACCTTGAGCTTGAAAAGCTCAGAGACGTTTCTAGAACTTGCAAATATAATTTGATTTCTACAGTTTTAAATTTTCTAAAATAATAGATAGGTTATGAATATCAAAGACATAAATTATTCTTAAAGTATGGATTTCCATATATTAGTCAGTTTTGAAATTCGCTTCAATTGCAATATTAATGTTTCTATAAGATATAAAGCACGCGAATAGTGTCATTAGTATTTCCTAATTTGGAAATATCACGTGGTCTTCCTAATCAAGTTCGACAGACTCACAATTTCTTCTCGATAGCAATCATTCTGTTTGGTCGAGTCCTTGAATAAGAGTAAAAGTTTGAGGTGAAGTCTCATTTTGAATAGGAACAGAACATTAATTTCAAGCTCTCTATCTTTTATTATTACCTACTTTTGTTAACATATCAATCTTTCACGTCTCACTTTAAAAGTTATCTACTTATAACATAAAGCATAAATGTATCAAAAAATTAAAATTTCAAATACTCACTTTTTAACAAAATGATTTAAAAATACATTTTGTAAATACTCTTACAAGTAAGTATTCTTTTAATTACCTTACAGATAATCTAGAAGGGAATCCTGATCTCAGAAAAAAAAGAGCAACGCCTAGTTTCTTCATTTGACACTAACGTTTTCTTCATTTCAAATTGTCAATTTTTATCCTAATTACAGTCAACGAGTTATTCTGCAATAGAACCTGAACTACATGGTTAAAAGCTCCCTATGAAATCATTTCTTAAATAAAAATTCAGCAATAGCAAGGTGAGATTACTGCACGAAAATAATTTGGTATTTGTCAGAGTTAAATTACGAAGATTTCATGACTAATTGCATTAGTTTGAGAAATTTTTTCTTTATAGCTTGATATCTAGCAGACACCAACTAGCATTTCTCCGCTTACCTTGATAACGTTTTTCAATCAAAGGTACGTCTTGGTAGAAGCGTTTCCCACGTTCATTGCTAAAGAGTCGCAAAGATTTGGAGGTAGGAAGTTCAGCTTTCGGATCTGTCATTTAAGCATTTTTTTTAGAATTCTTCGTCTCATTAACACATTAATTTTGGAGCACTCGTGAACTTCTCTTTTAATACTGACATTGCTTAAATGGCAAAACTTGTCTTAAACAGAAAAAAACTCAACAAAATTCTTCTTCTTCTTTTTCTTCTTTTCATAATTCCTTATGTCTATGTTGGGCGTCGGATTGAGGTTTATTTGACATTCTCCTTCATTCACTTTTTCGATAGCTTCTGGTCCATTGTATTTTCTTTAAACTCTTGCAATTCCATGCCCCTTTTTCTACCTAGTTTTGCTATCTGGTCCATCCATCTTTTTCTGGGTCTACCTTATCTTCTTTTTCTGTATCTTTTCGCTTCCAACACTTTCTTTACTAGCTTTGTTGGCTGCATCCTATTCATGTGGCCAAACCAATTCTTCGTCTTTTAATAATTTTTGTTATTATTTGTTCTTGTCCCAGTTTCTCTCTTATGCTTTGGCTTTTTATTCTGTCCATTCTTGTTCTTCCTGCAATTCTCATTAGTGGCGTTTATTGTACTTTCATGTTTTTGATTGATCACCCAAGTTTCGCATCCATATAATAAGGTAGGTATTGTGACTTCGTAGTTTTGTTCTTCTTGTGATCGCTCTCTTACTAAATATTGTGTTATTTAAGGCATGGTATATTTTTCTGGCCTTTTTTGCTCAATTTGTTACTTCATAATCTAGTTTTCCATCGTTAGTAAAGATGGTTTCTGGGTATTCGTATGCTGTTACTTGTTCAATAGTTTTGTCTTTACATGTTATAGCTATCTGTTTCGGTCTTCTTTCTGATTAACAACTAGCTTTTTACATTTATTAGTACCTACCTCCATTTTTAATTTTTCAATTTCTTCCCTCCAGATATTTTCTAGTTTCTGCATTTCTCTGAGTCCACTACTAATACTATGCCATCTGCATACATGAGTGCTTCAAGTTTAACTAGTTATAAGTTCTTGTAACTATCCTATAATTGTTTGCATATTTTCTGTTCTTTTATACGTTTCCTTTAGTATTTTGTCAATTATAAGTATAAACAGAAGGGATCTTAGACTCTCTCTCTCTGTTTTTTGCCTTCTCCAATAAAAAGTCTGTTGATCTTTGTCTGTTTAGCTGTACTTTACCTTTAAAGCTGTACTATATACATTTTTAGTAATTTGTATTAATTTATGTGGTATTTGTAGCTGTCTCATAATCTTCCATATGCTATCTTTACCCACTGCGTCAAAAGCTGATTTTAGATCTATGAATGTTACATGTAACTCTTCTCCTACTTTGATGTTTCTTCCAATCAAGTTTCTCAGAATAAATATGTTATCTGTTGTTTGTTTAGCTTTTTGATATGCTGCTTGTTCATCACCGAGTTTGTTTTTTAAATGTTCTTTTATTCTATTTTCTATTAATCTGGTGTATAGTTTAAATGCCACAAGGACAAACATATGGCTCTATAGTTATTACAATCCGATTCTTCCCCTTTCTTGTATATGGATACTAAAAGACTTTCTCTCCATTTCTTAGGTATTGTGTTCCTTTTCTATGCTTCTTGTATTATTTTTAATAACCAGCTCTTTCCTTTCATCTCCCAATCACTTCATTATTTGTGGATTAATGTCTTCACTACCGCATGCTTTAGCTGTTTTAATTTTCCTTGTTCCTTCTTTTAGCTCTTCTAAATGAATGTTCTCTATTTCGTTATCACTTTACTCTGAATTGCATTGTATTTCCTCTGTTTGCTGTTGTTTCATACCTTTTGAATTTCTCTGTATAATACCCTTTCTATGTTTCAAGTATTTCTCTTATTTCGATATTTAGTCTGCCATCTTTGTTTCTTATTCCTTTTATTTCTTTCTTTTTTTTTGCTTAGAGATCTTATTGTATTCCAAAACTCTTTGTTATATTTATCGTACTTTAGGTGCAGTTGTTCTCCAAACTCTCCCCAGCTTCTATTGGCTTCTATTACCAATTTTGTAACCTTGTCTCTTGGTTTGTGATATTTTGTTCTGTCTAGATTATTGCGAAGTAAAAGCTTCTTTAAGGACCGACAAACGTTCTTTTTTCTTGCTCCCTGAGTGACCACTCCTTGACTGACTAATGGAAAGCAGTTGTTCTGCTGTTCCATTTACAACGACTACCTTGTGTAAACCAAGTAGAACAGCTACAATTTTGAGATAAGCAGTCACGTGCATGATTAATTTCCTTAAAAATCAGTGTCTCTATTTTTCTAAGTTTTCCGTTCCCTGTGTGTGGGCTTAACTTATGCTTATAACCTAAAGTTAACATAAATTCATCGACGCCTTTAGAATACCTTAGTTTGAACTTTGGATAGATTTAAATCCTGAATTAGATCCTTCAGATAAGATTTCTCTTTTTGAGTCGAATTGTATTCCTCATCAGCAGTGATTCGAACACTTTGAATTTTCCTCATTCGTAAATGTGGAACTGGCGATTCTTTTCAATGCGGCGCAGGTCGATTAACAGAAGATAAATTAGAATACCTTAATATTTTAGTACTTCAAAGATTGTTATTCATGTCACGATGTATTTGTTCTTTATATAACCGACAAATGACAGTAACATGGTTTTGCTAATTAGGCAGTCTTTCAAATCAACGGCACAATGCGCACAATATACATGAAAAGCCCATCACTCTCCTTGATTTTTAATTTATTTTCTTTTAAATTTGTTTCTATTAGAGGTATTTATGCTAGAGACACACAAAACGAAAATTTTCTAAAATAGAATCCTTTTAAAACACAAATTTTATGGGCAGGAAATAAATGTCTCTGAGAAAGTGTAATAAAAACTTTCAGGAAAATATTCAAAGAAGATTTCCTTGTAAAGTCTCATGGTATAAAATTTGAGCTTTGAAATCAAATTTCAAAACAGAAAGTTTTGAAAAAGAAACCTGCGAAGTAATTTTCAATTAAATTTGAGGTTAGGTGTTTAATAGGAGCTTGAAGTGATTAGCTATTAGGAAGTTACTTCTAAGTATATTAAATACAGCATATTACTGAATTTGCCACTTTAGGTACATTGCGAATATAAAATACTGCGGTTAGTAGCCAAGTAAAGCTCTCGAAAACTTTTTGGAAAGTTTCCATGACATTGAAAATTCCGGTCTTCTTCCAACTCTAATTTATACTATCGTACAGTAGATTTTCCATACATATGATAGAAGCTATTAGGGTTATCTAAGCAATTGCAATTTACAATAGTTTAGGTTTTTAGTAGACAGGTTCAGAATCTCCAAATCCAGAATTCTGAAAATTCTTTGTATACTTTCGCCCCAGGATTGATTTGTTTAATATCCACTTTTTTGTAGAGATGAGTTTTAACACTGTATTGTTTATTAACTGTTTTAGCGGTTCAGTAAACCACTATTTGCTGAAAAATAATCGTGAATATAGTAGAGTTTTGATGTATTTGTGTTGTACATCCTAGTTTTGGTATCATCCGGATACTGAACATTGAACCCACATTTAAAGAAGTGTCAAACGTTTATCTTTGTAAAAAAGTCGATATGTAACCAAATCTGAAAGGACAAATTCAATAAGGTAGAATTATGTAAATGTTTGTGTTCAATATCCACTTTAAGTCAAACAATTATTTTTATTTTGCGCTTATATTGTTAGAGACTTGGAAATAATGAAAAAGGAATGAAATAGAAAAGGATCTTGAGTATGTATCGTGTACCTGGTTTTAAGAAATCCAGGCTGTCTCAACTTCAGCAGCCTCTGTAAACGTAAACGGAGGAAGTAGAGGAACCAGCACATCAGTGTGACCAAGAGAAAGAATAAGTAGCAGCCACGCGTAAGAAGATAAAAAACGGGAAAGCCCCCCAGGCCGGATGGAATACCACCCGAGGTAGTTAAAGAAGTGATAAATCAGGAGGTGGATACTATACGAGAGTATATAACAACTTATTAGAAAGAAATAATTTTCCAGACGCCTAGAAGATAACCAAGCTTATATTACTACAGAAGCCAAAAACAAAGCCTGATGACGAGACGAAGTATAGACCAATATGCCTAATAGACATGAAGGGAAAGGTCTATAAAAGTGTAAAGATAACAGCCTAATGGAAGAGATTTAAAGTAAGGGAGATCTAAATAACTGACAGGATGGGTTCCGGAAGAAAAGATCTACCGTAGATGCAATTAACCGCGTCGCAGAAGCTGTAAGAAACGCTAAAACAGAACGGATTCAAAATGGTGCACCCTAATACTGGTAGATGTAAAGAACGCCTTCAACAGTGCGGAATGGAGGTTGATTATAAGAAAACCGCAAAATAGAGGTATTTGAAAATGCCTGGTAAACATAATCAGAAATTACTTGTCCAGAAGGTTGATAAAAATTGACGCAAAAACGCATAGACAGATAACGAGAGAAGTCCTGGGGTCCTATATTGTAGAACATCCTGTATGACGACGTAATGGAAGTTCAAGTCCTTGAACGGGTAGAACTAATACGTTACGCAGACGACCTAGCCATAATGGTAACAGTAACAAATGAAAAAGAAATGACGCTGAAAGAAAACGTCGCCTTGCATGCGGTGGATTTTTCGGTGCAGAGAAACTATTTAGTGATCGAGGGCACAAAAACACGGGCAATAATATTAAGTAGGTACAGAATACGGGAAACTCTATAATTTGAAATAAAGAAACGAAAAATTACGCCGGAGAAAGTGCTAAAATATCGAAGGTGGCATGGAACAGAGGCCTGACTTATGGAGAACACATAAAGCAGGTAACGGCCAAAGCGGGAAAAATTTTTAACAGACGGGGGAAAATAATGCCGAACGTCAGAGGCCCGCCTCAAAACAAAAGAAAGTTATGGCCATGGCCATCGAATCTACATTTATATATGCGAGCACCAGAAATAAAGAATGTGAGAATATGCTGAGAACAATCTGAAGAGTTACCGCAATTAAAATTAAAAACGCATACAGAACTACGTCGTATGAGGCTGCCTTCTTCATTGCTGGACTCATACCTATAAAGATTCTTGCAGAAGAGAGGAACAGATTATATGACCATAAAGAAACCGCGGATGTGAAACAAGAGCGCAAAGCAACCATCAGAAAGTGGCAGGATGTATGGAATGCAAACACAAGAAAGGGACAATTGACTAAGAAAGTCATAAGGGACATACGGCCATGGAAAAATAGAAAGTGCAGATAGACAAACTGTTATCTAATATAATTCCTCATGGGACATGGCTGCTTTATGGCCTACCTTGAAAGATTTAAAAAAAGAGAGTCCTGTACATGTATGTACTACCCAGAGGACGACACGGTAAAACACACATTCTACGAATGTATTAGATAGGGAGGCAAGGAAACGAAGTGGAATTAAAAATAAGCGAAGTAATCACACCAGAGAACACAGTAGGAAAGATGTTGGGGAGTAAAGAGTACTGAACAAATATTACAGATTACATGAAGAAAGTCCTGAAAGCTAAAGAAATGTAGGAGAGACAAATGGAAAACGGGGTACATAACTAAAAGCGACGGAATTGAGAAAGATACAAAAGGCTATAGATGAATAAACAAGCTGATGGATAGAAAGAGACTTCTGATGTCATGTTCCAAGAACGGTTCTGGAAGATCCCGAGAAAAGGGAGGGGGGTTTTAGTGGGTAAGAATCCCACAGTCTCTCGCGAAATGGAATAGTGTCTTCTTGCGGGGACCCTTTTGAAGGTTTTCCCTCCAGCTAAATAGCACAAACAAAGCCTCTGTAAACGTCAGGAGATAAGGTACCTAAGCACCGAAATCCTACTACATTTGCTGACGTTTTTCATTCGGTAGTCCAGTACTGCATTTCATTATTCCGTCCAAATGTGGTGGGATTTTGAAAAGCAATATACCGCATTTTACAATCCATGTCCAGCCAAATGTCCTTGATATTAACGCTGTCAGCCACCCGTACCACTGTTCTGCTGTACGCCGTTCCACCAACCGGTTAAAACAACAAGCTGCCTACTTTTGGCATGTATTAGAAAGACGAGAAGCGTAAGCTCCACCTTGATCACCATCACTGGATCGATATTGCCATCTGGCTGGAGTTTGTTGTGTTTGAAACCACAGACTTGTTTAGGAGAGTCTAAGAGAGATATTCCGATGAAGCAGTCTTCCAGAACTTTGAACTCTGGGTTTTATTCATTCACGTTTCGTTCAATTCATCTATTCATTACTACAACTGTGTTCTTACGTTTAGCAAATTATCATTTATTGGCTGAAAAGGAAAGATGCTCGACCTTCTTCGTTGATTAGTTAACTTTGATTCATCAAGATAAGTAACATAATACAGCTACACCTTTATATAGTGGATATTTTGTACCTGGAGAAATGTATGTCAAAATGATCTACTCCAAGATATTATTCTCAAAGATCCTAAGCCCATGTAATGTTGAGTTTAGGCTTAGATTGATTTTTAAAAACTATTCATTCTAATGTTCATTAGCTAAAATAGTGCTCTGTTCAGATTTTTTTCTTGTTTCAGTTTGAAACACCTATTGTCTAACTGACAATATTGACTTCTCTTGAGAATGCTTAAACACTGATATTTTCGACAAAAATGATTGATGATATGATTTCCTTTACACGGGATTCATCTTAGATTAGATTGTCTGGATTGGTAGCAAATAGCAAAAGCGTAATAGGTCACTTCAAGATAGTACAGGGTGCCCCAAATTCGATGGTACTAAATAGTTGAATTTTGCAATACAAATTCACTGATGAAAATTAAACTTGATGACATTTGTTGTTTTTCAGGTTATAGCCTGAATTTAATTTTTTCTTAACTTCAATAATCGGTTGTTAAAAAATAATTAGCTTTATTTTAAGAAATTTCGAGAAAATTAGTTTCTTCCTAACTGTATTAATACTAGCAACAAGCATTTAATAGTTTTAATATCATCCAATTTGCGACACCCTGTACATATTGTGACATCTATAGGTCCTTATCGTCTTGCTTTACTCATTGCACTTAAATATCATAACCATAACAAAAACGAGTTAGAATCTTAAAAGCATAAAGGAAAAAGGAAATACAGTTTTCCAGAACCAGCAAAATAAATATTGCAAATAATGGCGCCGAAGTATTATTATCAAATGCTTAATTATAAAATTTATTTCGTCGATTCTGTATTTCCCAAAATTAAGTTTTTTTTAATTATCATATTAATGATTGCTTTTAAATTTTTATTGTGAACATTATAAAGGTCATTCTGTCGTTTTATCGTAATATTTGTAATAATTCTGTTTTTAAGAGCAGTTTTGCAACTACTATCATCGACGACATTTTTATTTATTCCTTTTTATCGTCCATAAAACTAGAATCCCAAGAGTAAAGTTTAAACCTTAAAAAAAGTCAACAAGTTCACACTCCTGTAACTTTTTTCCTTAAACTCTCCCAAATAGATGTCACTGTATCCTCAAAATAATAAAAAAATAAAAACTATTATAAAAAATAAATGTAACGGGTCACATGAGAATTGCCTGACCAGACCTAATATAGAGCAAACTGTTTAATTGGATATGGCAGCTCCGTGCTGGTCACAACAAAATTTATCTTTTAACATGGAACGTTACGTCCATTTTCTGCTGTGTACACATTAATACATTGTTAGATTTGTTACACGATAAGGTCAACCTGAATTATTTGTCCGTAATAGCCGGAGAAAGAACGGATTAATTGATTCGAAGCTCTAAACTAACTATTGTTTTAAAAGAATTCAATTTCGCCAAGAGGAATTGTAAATAGCGATATGAAATTACAAAACGTTTGGTTAATTGTAACGATTCACTTTAATCGACCGCAGCACTAAGTAAATACATATTTCAGTGGACGATACTGCACCAGTTTGTTATTTATACATACAGTCTACCCCCTTAACCTGCTGCTTTATCGAACCGAATATTTTAAACTCCCTCAAAGTACTAAAATTAAGCTGAATGAAGGAAATTTTCGGTTTTAGCACGGAAATGAAAGTTTCCGTGCCACAGATACAAAGTTGTAATTGTTTCTAAAATAGCGTGTGATAAAAAGGGGTTAAAACCTTTCATTTATAAAACTCTACAAGTTTTATGAATTATTATTATTCTTATTATAACAAGAAAGAAAAAAGACCGATTTAATAAAAACTACACGAAGACCATCCCTAGATGTTACGAAAACTGATCTGAACTAATTTTGAAAAATATTGTCGTCCTAGAAAAATAGAATTCATTCACTAAATCGATTTAGTCTGACAAACGATAAATTTCAATACTATTTATATTTATTATAGTCTGCGAAAAAATTGTTGCTGATGTATAAGAGATTATTTCATCCCGAAAGAGATCCCCCGTTTACTTCTCAGTTTAATCTTGTAATTGATTAAGAAAATTATTTTCACCCTCCGTTTCTATCTAATATTTCACGTAAAACTATTCCGACCAAAAGTATCACTGAAAAATGAGCTCTCAAGATATAGGAGTCCAAGATGCGTAAAAGAAGAAAAAGCATCACCACATGGGGAATGAGTCATGTGAGGTCACTAATCCGGATACAGTGTGTGTGTGTCGTTCTTGTTCCGTTCCCTACATTTCCTGATTTTCGCTTACTAACGAAAGGAACGGAACCAAAATCGACAATCAGGCCCCCTTAATATCAATCAAGCTCGTTTCGATTGTAATTAAAACTTCCCGATACAAGGAGAAAATTACGTTTATCAATGGTGAAACTGGGATTTTTGGTATATAACAAACTTATTGAAACACGTAAATGTTTCAGGGTTGAGATAATCAGCAGTTGACATGCATGTCGTGTGACTTACGTTCGTTACATTTAGAAAAATGTTTTTGCCTTTTAAGTAGCAAGAATAACACTCTCGTGTATCGTAAAGTTGATGACTATTTTAGTAAAAGTTAAAAAAGTCTCTTTTTGTCTGTTCCTGGTTTTTTCACGTTCTTAGAATTGCATAAACAATGCAAACAAGAAACATGTGGTCATTTCTTTTATATTCTTACAATCTTGCTTAAAATTATGAATCACATACTTTTTTAACGTTTCTGTATAATTAACACTAACAATAAACGCGAGAACTTGCTTTAACATATTCCATTTGTAATACGACTACTCATTAGTTAGTTATGTAATTATGTTCGTTTCTGTTGCGTTTTAGTTTTTACTTTAATTTCCAAACTGTTTAGGGGTATTTCAGGGCATTAAAAACTATTAATTATAATTAATTATACTTAAATATAACAACGAGACTTAATTTTGGAATTTGTTCTTTTACTTTATTGATTTTTATTCTCAACCTTTCAGCATGACCATATAGAAGTAACTGACCTCTTACGATAAATTTGCGTTTATTCTGGCTCATTATAGATTTTAACCACCAATGAAAGGTGTACCAATGTTTGGATTGAGGAATTCCTAACATGCGTAAAATTATCTTTCTAATTATCTGTTTTATGAAAAACTTCCTCCAGCAATGTATTTCTGTGTTTTTAGACTGTCTACTGAAAACAATAGCTAGCTTTCCTTCCAAGTTTCTCATCGTGAAAAGAGCAAGGTCAACTTACTGCAAAAAATAGTCTGGTAAACTAAATGACAAATTTATTGAAAAGCTGCCTCCCTTTTTAGCGTTGAAAGGTATCTATAAAAAATATCTAAACGTCAATACATCGGCAGACGTTTTAGGCTCCGCAAGATCTCTTCTAAGACACATTAGATTAGATTCTAACTTAGATGGGTCAAACACGTTGCCAATTATTTTAGTTTGGTAAAACTTAATTTAGATGGTGTGTCCAATTCATAGGTTTATCAATCAAAGTTAATTAGCCATCAAAATTGGCCGGGTTGTTTTAGGAGTTAATTTCCTCTTCAGTCAATAGAATGGTAATTTGGAGATGAAGTGGTATACATACACGGATAGATGAATGGAGTGCGTACGGAGAAAACGGCTCACAGCCATGTATCAAACGCGTGATCGTCGGTCAGTCAATGTGGTGTTGCTGTGGACGCCTTAGTGATTATGGTGCTGGAGTAAGTCTGTAAGTCGAGTCGGTGTTGGAAAAGTTCGCAGACGGCTTAGGACTTACCGAATTAGGAAATTATCTGAAACGGCGCGGCAGTGGTACGTCAATTTCAAGAAGAAATACGCCAGATATCTCGGCTAATCCCACACCTCGAAGAAGGTTTGCCTCAAAAATTTTGGGTGAGGCCAGAATTTTCCCATATCATCATCAAAAGAAAGACTACTGATCGCTACTTATAATATGAGGACCATGAGAACACAAGAACATCTAACAGAACTGAAACAAGAACTAGAACATATCGCGTAGAACGTACTGGGATTATGCAAAACACGACTTCCAGGAGAAAAATATTATACACTGAAATTTGGACACGTGCTCTTTCAAAATAATTCAGACCAAGACCCGCACCACGGAGGAGTAGCTCTCCTAAAAAAGAAAAAAACACGTGATCACCAAATTCCACACCATCTCAAACCGTGTTATATACGTCACGATGAAACTATCCAAGAGATATACGATACAAATCATCCAAGTGTACGCTCCTACCAGTGTATCAAAAGATGAGTTTGTGGAAAGATTTTACGAGGATATGACAACTGTCAGGCGAGCAGAGAACATCCACTACTGGTTAGTCATCGAAGATTTCAATGCTAAAGTAGGGACAAAAATTGACAACTTTGAAAATATAGGAAAGTTTGGTATCAGAAACAGAAATAACCGCGGTGGAAGACTAATAGAATACCTACAATATGAACAACTGTACTGTATGAACACCTACTTCAAAAAACCACTCAAAATGAAATGGACACGGAAAGTCCAAACGAGAGAACTAAAAACGAAATCAACTTTATCTTGGCAAGCACCAATTTATGATCACAGACGTTTCGGTGCTAAATAAACTACACACGGGTAGCGATCACATACTGCTAAGAACCACAACCAAAATCAAACGTAAAATCCGAACGACGGACGCAAACTAATCAAGAAATTCTGCCCAGCAATAGATGCAATCGGAGAAAACAAAGAAAAGTACCAACAGGAGCTCAAACACAAACTCACATCGCTGCTAAACTTTGAAAACCTTAAATTAGACGATCTAACCCAAAAAATCACAAAGGACATACAAACTGCAACGAAAAAGGCAGTAACTCAAATCAAACCAAAAGAGATAAGAATAACCAACGAAACAAAATAACTTATTAACTTGAGACGAAACTTAAATATAAACAAATCAACAAGACCATACAACTGGGAATCAGGGAAGACAAGCAAAATTATAACACAAGAATGATAAAAGATACAGTTGAAAACAACAAAAACATGAAAGTCTTTAGAAACTTAATATCACATGGTCAACAGTAAATGTATCGCATGAAAGACAAAAATGCTCAATTGGTCACAGGCACAACATAAATCTCTAAAGTGATCGAAGACTTCTATACTGAATTGTACAAGTCGAAGATGCCACACCCAAAAGCAAACCTACCAGATATAATAGTACGAAATGTCAATTCCAAAGAGATACTTACAGTCACCACTCAGGAAATCTATACAGCTTTACAACAAATGAAAAATAGCCGGTGCCCAGGAATAGACCGGATAATAGAAATGTTCAAAATGAGAGCAAACCCGCTAACTAAAGCCATCCAACTGCAGATGAACCGCTGTATCAATGAAATCAAAACACCAACAAACTGGAAAGGTGACACCACTGACATAGGGAACTACAGGCCAACTATCGCATTTGTATAAGTTGCTAACAAAAATCCTTACAAACAGACTGACAAGCAAACTGGACTTCTATCAACCTGCCGAACACGCAGGATTCAGGAATAGTTTTAGTACTATTGGCCACCTCCAAACCTTGCGAACGCTGATTGAAAAATGCGAAGAGTACAACCTCCCATTACACCTAGGGTTTGTAGATTTCCAATAGCTCTTCGACTCAGTGGTGTTTTGGTTACTATTCGAAAAACTAAACTACGCAAGCGTAGACTCCCGTTATATTACCTGACTGAAAGACATCTGTACAAACATAACCATGCACTTTAAGATCAATGAAACCGCAAATACGAGAAAGATACCATTACAAAGAGACACCAGAAAAGGAGATACCATTTCGCCCGAGCTCTTTATACTGGCGCTAGAAAACGTATTTAAAAAAAAGAACTGGGAAAAAAGGAAATAGACATAGATGGCACATACCTTAACCATCTGCCAACATAGTAATAATAAGTAGAAATGAGAAAGAATTAAAACAAAAATATAAACCGATCTTGCCCTGAACTCAAAGACCATAGTACTACAAATGAAGTATGAGAAAGCAAAAATAACGTCAAACAACCAAAGACAAATTCAGGTAAACAACAAACCATAAAAAATGTTAATGAATACGTCTACCTTGGGCACCTTACTAAGTTGGGAAAACCAAACCAAACCAAACCACCGAGATCACAAAGTGAACAAAACTTGGATGGACGACATTCAGAAAACTTAGCGACATACTAAGAGACCAAGAAATACCAATACGTTTGAAGAAAAAGTTTTGCCCGTAATTACATATGGTACAGAAAGCATGGCAATGACACATAAAAGCGCAAACAAATTAAAAACAATCCAACGTGCTGTGGGGAGGGCAATGCTCGGCGTAAGTCTTAGAGGTCAAGTCCAAAACGCAGAAATTAAGCGCCGCATAAAGGCGAAAATCCTAAAGCAAAAATGGAGTTGGGCCGGACACGCCGCAAGAAAACTTCCAGAACATTGGGTAAACGGAGTCTTACGATGGCGACCTAGGCCATAAAAAAGGAACGCCGGTCGGCAAACCACAGAAGAAATGAGCAGACAATATCAAAGAGATAGTGGGCAAAACCTGGTTGCAAGCTGCGCAAAATAAAAAATTTTGGTACAACTTATGGGAGGTTATGTCCAGCAGTGGACGAGGGAGGATTGAAAGAAACAGAAAGAATCTCGACTAAGTACAAAAAAAATTTCTGAACTGAAGGTCAGTGAAAAGGCAATCTAAACACTGACGAATAAATGCTGTACAATTTCAGAAACTACAGAAGATGTGCCAAGAGCCAATATGAATCGTTTTACGGCCAAACAAAGCGGAGAATATTGTCCAGAAATCTCTAGATTTAGCGTTCTGTCGCATTGGCAAACTGAACTCTCTAAAAAAGAGAAACTTATCATAGTTCGGTCAAGATTTGATGGTCTCATAATTATTTGTTAAGGAAACTTTTGACCAATTAACCTTGGCCAAAAAAGAGGATGCTTTGTTTGTTTACTTTTACCCTCGCCATACGCTTCTCAACCTCGATATTCTTTGTTATATCATTTACTTAAGAAAAGAGAAGTTTAAAGCTTCTGTATTAAAAATGCAACAAAATAATGACGCAGACATCTAGCCACATACTAATGTAGCAGAAAATTACAACCAGTGAACTACGCTAGGGTTCAAGAGTCGATCAGATATTATTAGTTAGTGTAGTGCTTGATTTTAATAACTCTTGAAGAACTTTGTAACTGTATAAGATTTGTCGTTAGAAGACATTTGATGTGGTATTTAATAAAAACATACGAGAGACTCTTGGTTTAACTGGTAAAATATCAAGCTCATAACCATTCAACTGTATAGTAATGATCTTTCTTGTATGAGTGGACGAAACATCAAAAATCTGTCAGTGCAGTGGACTTGTCAATAATTTCCTTTTGAATTCTTGTTTTCTCATCAAGACTTTGTAGGCAAACTCTTTGTTATATGACTAAAGCTGATTGGGTTGTCGCGAATCTCTCCAAAGAATAAACCTTCTAACTGCTTACATAGTCATAGCCAAGCCTAAGATAGGCTGCGGTCTCTGCATTGCTCTGATCATCAGCTACACCTCTATGTAAAGTTAATTTAAACCAAGGAAGGATGTAAAAGAATTGAAATGCCCTTTTTGTCATGCCACTTTCAAAAACTTGACTGAGTTTTCCTGCGTATGGTAATTATCTTCAAAAATTATGTTTGAAGACAGTTTGAGAAAAAAACTTATTTTCTATAAAAGAAACGTTTGAATGCAATGTTTTGAAAACAGTCAGTTTATTTCTTTTGCGTGAAGCAAAGATTAAAGTGAGAAATAAATTAAAACTGCATTTATTACAATTTAGCTGAGCTTGTCGCAAAGAAACAATTTGAGAAATCTTCACCATTGGTAAAAGGCCAATAAGGTCGTATGCAAGATGGCTACTTCCATTGTTCTTGTTTAACCGAAGTTACTTTTGACAATTTGCTTTGAATGAATTCTATCTTATTCAGAAACGAGATGAAAGTGTATTTAATGAAACATTCAAGAAAAAACATCAAGATTCAAGAAGAAATAGTAAATCATAACAATTGAAAGATTGGAAATGGCCATCAGAAAGTTAAAACTAGGAAAAGCCTCATGGATAACATCACCTAATTGAGACAGCAAAAAATGATCTACGGGTCCTACTAATTCAAATAATAAAAACGAAACAAGTATCCAGAGATTGGAACATAGAAATTGTATTGCCGCTATATAAAAAAGAAGACAACAAGATAGTGTAACAATTACAGACCTAACACTCATTAGTATATTCGTGGAAATAGTAGTAAATATTATAGAAAATAAAATGCAGAAAATCTAGAAAAGGCTGTTGTATTGCGCCCACAGGATCAGAGGCTTCTCAGAAACTTCTTCACTTCTCCTGGCGCTCAGCTAACCGACTATCAGCTTAGGAGGCTCAATCTCGATTGAAACATATCAGAATTAAATAAAGCTAATTGATTATTATAGAGCATAAATAGTGAAATTAGACTTGCATTTTGTTAATTAGTGCTTTTGCATGCTAATTTAGTATTATTATTCTAAGCTAAACGTTCGTAGTAGGTTAGGTTAAGTATGCTTCTATGTAATATCCGATTTAATTTATAATTAAAAAGACTAATTTCTATTTTTGTTTTTATTAATTGCTGTTGTGATTTTCGTGTTTGAAAATCTTTATGTCAATTCCAGTTGAAATTCAAACCACTAGGTATAAAGGGCGTATTTCGCACAGCGAAGCATTTTTTATACTGAATAATCTAAAATTTATTATCAGTGTAAGGTGGCCGTACTTAGGCAAAATTGAACCGTCCTTTGGTATTACGCATTTTATGTATCATCTAGCGTCTCCGATTCTCTACGTGAGCTCAAGCAAATCCAACCGCTTAAGATTCATTTAGTAATTTTGCTCATGTATTTACTCGTTTGTTGTATGTACTGTTATTTTATTTACATTTTTTGTCTTTCTAAACTTGCATGTTATTTGTCTCTTTTTACATTTTTGATTAAGTGACTGAAATTCAGACAGTTGACTAAAAAATAAATTAGTATTTCTCTCGTCTTTCTGAACCTTGCACTCGTCTCAATATACACTTATTAAAACTTCAGCAAGTTCCAGCTCGTTTTAAAGTAATTCCATCTTACAGTCCGTGTGAGGGAATATTTCAAGGTGCAACGAACTGGCATCTGTTAAAATTTTATTCTCTTATTATATCTCATAATTCTTAACGACGAGTTATCCCTGGACTACGCAAGCTGCTTTCTAGCAACAAGCCTGCACCTACCCCGCTGGGGGCTGGCTGGTACAACTACTAGATATAATGAAAGAAATATGTATGTATTGGAAACCCATAGCTTAAGGTATGTATTGAGTAGGTTAATAAAGGTACTTCCTTAAGTTTTTGATTTTTATCTAATTTTCTCTACCAGTTTCGTTCTAGGAACATCATCAGGACTATTTTTTTCCAAAACAAATGCACTTTTATTTGAAAGTGAAAAGAACTCTTCGTATATATCTACCGTTGGTTGACAAAGGCCTAGGAATGATAAAGAAGAGGCAAATTTTAGAAGCGGTTCATTCGTTCATTCGCGGAGTAAGTGTTAAGGTTGATGATTTTGTGAGACTTTTCCAAAAGACCATTACTCAGTTACAACATTTACTCTAAAATTAACGGCAATATCTCCCAGAAATGAAAGGAAGAAACAACAATCATCCTAGAAAGTTTAAACCTCGCGTTCTTCCAGCAATATGCGATCAGATCAAATTGTCTGAGATTAGGAAAAGTCGCTATAATTTATAAGGGATGGTAACAGAATGTATATACCTTAAGAGCTGTATTTTAGAAAGATTTTCAAAATGTTTTGTGAATGTTATCCTGCTGTAAAGGTGTTGTATGTGTCTTACAGGACAATCTCTAAAACGAAATTCAACACCTCATTCAGATAACCATGAACTGACTTCTACAGCACCAGGGATGAATCCCTAATAAAGATGAAATAGGTGGAAGTTAATATTTTAAAACCTGGAGATTAAACTGAAAACCTACAACAGAAAATAAAGCGTTACAATGATGCTAAATGTTCTGCGTACAAAAACACTGAGGTATTTTATAATAGAAAAGCAAAGTAGCAAGAAATCTGACGCGGAAAAAGCAATTTGCTTCAATTTTGGAGAAAATATCACAGTTGTAACAATATTTACAATTTATTCATAGTCGTATTAGAATAAAATTTTCTAATAATGAAATGCAGGAATAAAAGGATGAAAATGGTCAACAAGAAAGTCATAATCCTTAGATGTGCAGACGATGCGATGTTAGTAGCCAAAAACAAAAAAGATCTAGAAGAAATGATATAAGACACACATAAAAAAAGCAGAAAGTATGGTTTTAGAAATCAATTTTGAAAAAACAACAGCTGTGACAAACAAATGTGAGACAGATACAGAAGGACGTAAAATAAAAGAAGTAGACAAAGATACATACATACACACCAAAGCCAAACGTTACCATTTAATAAAAGAACAGAATGTAAAATGCAAAACCTAATACAATCAGCATGAACAAATTATTGGTGGTAATAAAGCTGAAATGCCAAAAAGAGACCAAAATGCAAAATGTTATTACAAGATGTAAATAACTAAAATGGAGATGTGCAGGGCACATAGTAAAACTGCCTGGAAATAAATGGACAAAAATATGTAATTACAAAATGGAGACTACAAGGAGGAAACAACAACGGAGACGCCCACTTAACAAACAGAATGATGAAATAAGAACAAAGGAAGAAGAATGGCACAAAAAGTGGAAATCACTTTTTCTGATAAAATTCTTTTTGAACCTGTACCCTTTTGTTGTTCTCATTATATGAATCTTTTGCTCTCGAGATTGGGCGTGTCTGCCTTAAAATAATAGGAAATTTAAGAAAATATTTAGTCTAGTTTGTTAGTGGAGGTTTGAGAAACTTGACTGTTGTGATATTGTAAAGTATTACGTCGATCCAATTATGTATTTGGCGTTGAGAATTTTCTTAACAAATAATAGGAAACGATTACATAAGAACAGCCATCATTTACATCTGTTATTAGACAGTAGGAAAAAAACCCATGTCTGGTTTGGAGCCCGAGAGGGCCTCTCCATATTTGTTTCAAAGTCGTCAAGGGGCGCCCGTAGAGATGTAAAAACAATCTTTCAATTTTCCACTGATTTCAACTGTTCAACAGCAAAGGAAGATAGAGGACACGAGAGTTAAATAATAGTATGAGGTGGGTAGCAACCACCTACTAGTGGAAGCAAAGTTAAAATTAAACCAGATACAAGGGAAAACGAAAGGAAGTGTTACCCAACAAACATACGCAAATATAAGAAGTAATAAGCTGCTGGAAAAAGAAATGGAGAAGAAATAGCAAGAAAAAATTAAAGAGAGAAGGTAAGAATTTGAGTCAAAGGATATAGAGATTATGTGGAAAGACTTCGAAGAGGTAATTATAGAAACTGCAAAGGAAGTATGCGGAGAAGCTAGAATATCTACCAAAAAAAAAACAAACACACTCCTTAGTGGAACAACGAAGCCAAGCAAGAGTTTAAAAAGAAAAAAATAAAAAGACAGAACTACTTAGCTACGAAAACGATAAAAGATTACACTGGGTACTAGACGCAAAGGAAGACGGTGGGAAAAATTGTAAAAAAAGCAAAGAAAGTAGTATGGGAACGATTTGGAAATTAACTAGAAAAGGAAGGAGAGGAAACCTGCAAAAATTGTTCACCATGGAGTTGAACTCCAATGGATTAAGGACAAACAAGGCAAACTGTTAAAGGACGAGAGTGAGATAGAAGAAAGGTGGAGAAACGTTTTTGAAAAACTGTTAGGAGAGAATGCAAAGACGAGCAGGGGAGAAAACAACTGAGAAAGGTAATAGGGCAGTCAAAAGAGGAAATTTCAGAAAAGGAATTTGGTGAAGCATTGAAATGGGTTAAAACTGGAAAATTAGTAGGCATTGATGAAATAAAACCAAAAGGCATTGATGAGATAAAACCAGAAATGCCGAAGAAAATGGGGAGAAAAGGAGAGGCAATATTAAGGAAGATATTGAATACTATGTGGGAAAAGAAAATGATACCGGAAAAATGAGAAACTGCTATTATAATCCCGATACACAAAAAAGGAGACCAGTATGAGTTGTGGCAATTACAGGAGTATATCATTATTCTGTATCCCCAGTAAGATACTAGAGAGAATAATGGAGAAGAGGCTCAGAGAAATAATTGAACCAAACCTAGAAGATACGCAATCAGAATTCAGAAGAGAATGAAGTACAAACAAATGGATATTTATTCTGAGACAGATAAGCAAAAAAATTTTGAAAAGCGGAAATAACATATATGTGGGAGCTATAGATATACAGAAAGAATTTGATTCTGTGAATACAAAAGAAATATGGAGAATATTAGTTAAACGTAAAATACCAGAAGACTTTGTAGAAGTTATAAAGTGCATATGTAGGAGAACAAGCAACGTGGTAAGAGTGCAGAAGTGTAATACAAAAAGAGTTTATAACCGAAGAAGGTGCTAGAGAAGCATTTTAAGCCCTCTTCTATTTATAATAGTGATGGACCAAATGGCTAAGACAGTAAGAACGAAAACAAAAGGTGTGATGCTGGGGTACAGAAATCTGCAATCTGTGATAGTTAAAGAACTAATGTTTCCCGACGACTTGATATTATGCGCACCATTAGTGAAAAAACTGGAAGAAAATATAACTACATGGGCAAAGAAACTATATAAATTTGGAATGAAAATTAACGAGGAGAAAACTGAAGTGATGATCTTAGGAAAGGAAACAAGAAAGATACAAGTGGAAATCGAGGGAACCAGAGTGAAGCAGGTTGACAAAATAAAATACCTGGGTGCAATAATTAGTGAAAAAGGAGGTCTAGATGCGGAGATCAATAACAAAACAGCCATGGCTAATAAGGTGTACTACACGATAGGGAAACCTTTTCTTAACAAAACAAAGGCAAGCAGAAAAACAAAGGTAAAGATATACAACGTACCAACTTTGATATACGGGACTGAATCCTGGAATTTAACCAAGAGGCACAAGAGCATGTTGAGGGCTTGTGAGCTGAAGTTCCTGAGGAAAATATTGGGGATGACACGGATAGGCGGAGTGAGAAATGTGAAAGTGAGGGGGGTATTGGAAATGCAATCGGTGGAAAGTGAAATACAAAAGAGATAACTTATGTGGTGGGGACATGATAAGAATGCCGGACACAAGGGTTGTGAAAGCGGTATGGACAACAACAAAACTGGTAGCGCTTATTATTTCAGCAAACACGAGCAAGAAACAGTACAGACACTGACAGGAAAAGTTCTATCACCGGACATGCTTCACAGCAAAACTTTCTCTCCAGGTGTAACAGCACTACGTTTAAGTCTTTCATGGTAGATTGATTCTGCCACAAAAGCTCGATTTGCACAAAAATCTTCATTGTTCATTTTATGATTTTCAATCTGTGATCTGATTTAAAAATCCTCTTCCACTTCGAGCCATGCTATGTAGTGTTGGCTGTATATTATTCGTGGAATACCACTGCCTCCGTTAGTATTTAAAAACCTTTTGAAAAAAGTTACCGTTACTAAAGCAATGTTTGTAGGCTCACTAAGCTCACTCTTACTTACTTATTTACCTAGCAATAGTATTAACATCAGCTGACCTTTCTAAATTACTTTGAAGCAAAATTATTCGATGTCTTAACCACAAAGGTTTCAGAATACACAAGGATCGTTCCTAACTAATCTAAAAATGCCAATGGGTCCAAAATGTCTGATAATTAAGCTCAAAAAGTTCTTGCATAGTTCAGTCAAATTAGGAGAAATAAGGAAAATAATTCATAAAGTTTTTAAACTTTGGCAAAAGAAAACCAAAAAGTTCTCACATCTAGGAGGGGGGGCACTTCCCTCCTATCTCCTCTAAACTGATTTTCTTCTTGACTTTCTTCAGTTTCGTCAATTTTTAAGCAAAACCACTCATTTCTCAAGGATGACATTCATTACCAAAATTAATCTACGTATACGTAAAATTCAGCACAAAAAAGGTCCTATAGAAGTTTTTGATATATGTATCGTACTCTTTTCATTGAGTAATAATGTAAAATTTCGAAATAGCAGCGACTTCCAGAGACACCACCCACAACTGCATATTAAATCCACAATGAATTTGTATTTCACTTAAGTCGTAGTTACAAAGCACATTTATAGTTAGGTATAAAGTACAAATTATTCAAATTCAAAGTCATCTTTACGGTCAATATATTTGGTATTAGTACAACATCCGCAGCAGTTCTTACACATTCCTGTGCATCGCCGGTTTGATTTTCAACATCGGGACTTTCTACTGCACCTTTGCAGTGCATCCACATGCAGTGAGACTCAGGATCGTGTCAGGTGCTGGTGGTTTAGTGATGAAAATAGGTGATAAGAACTGATTAGATAATTTCCAGCCCAAGTCAGTTGCAGTGAAACAATTTTTCAAGTCTGAAATTGATGAAAAACGCGATAAGAGTGGAGACGAGCCCCATCTGTGGTGGGCGGCAGGCGTGAAAGAAGCATAGCATTGCTTGCTTGACCTACGAGTTTGTTAAAAACATTCATATCTAAGATTATCTAAGCTAGTACTTTTGCTCGAGCTCTCTTTTTTGTCATAAAAAGCCAGTATGAATTGCTCCCGTTGTCTTTCAATTAAGTCTGGAGTTGATGTCGAGTCAGTGAAGGCTATGGGTATTTTGTGTAGATAATTGGACAATTGAATGGTCTGTGATTTGCCCTTCCTATAAAATCCTAAGGTTGTATCATATCCACTCATTGCGTGCAAAAATAAAATAGATTTCTTGCAGTTGTTGATAATGGTCGATTGCTGTATGTCTCTAGAACTTGATTTTACGCTTCCTTTCCTCCTTTCATTAACAGGATATCTTTTCACTCTGGACAAAGGACTACAAGCAGAGTGGGAAGGTCAACATCTTGACCCACAACAACCACTTGATCTCTCAAGCTTCTTTAGCTTCAATGGGAACATCTGGGTCGTCTCTTGCGGTTTTAGTTCTTACGCCATCACTTTCTAACTGTTGAGCTAATTGAGCTTTGAATGATTTTTTATTTTTCAAACTGCTTAAGAAGGTATCTTGAAACTCTTAAGGTATAGTGATTTCATTAAAAATAACATCTTTTGGTGTTCGTTTCATCAATCTCCTCTGTCGCTCCACATTCTTTGTGTTTGAATCACTCTCAGAATATCCGTCGAAAACAACAACCACCTTATTATTATAGTGTTTGGTAATATAAGAGCTAAATGTTTGATAAACGTCACCAACTATTCCTTGCTTTGGCCACGCTACATTGTGATTGAGGTAGTCTCTATCTGTGACATAAAAGCACTACGCACCAATTTCAATTGAACATTCAGGTATGCGATCAAAAATACTGTAAAGAGCTGATTTCTTGGTCTTTCTCATGATTCCATTTTTCTCAAATAAGGACATGGGCATTGTAGCCATCTCATATCTAAAAGCGTTTCATAAATCATTGGGTGAATGGATAGCGCAGAATATCCTTTGGAATGATTGATTTGTGTCAACTCTTGAAGTTGCTGCTATTTCGAACTTCTATTACTCAATAAGGAGTACATCTATCAAAAACTTGTATAAAACTTTTTTGTGTGCTAAGCTTTACGTTAGATTAATTTTGGTAATCGATATCATTCTTGAAAAATTAGTGGTTTTGCATAACAATTGAAAAAACTGAAAATTCAGGAAAAAATTTAGTTTTAAAAGTGGGAACTTGTCGGTTTCCTTTTGCTAGACCTTTAATGAGTATTTCTCCAAAGTTTAAAAACTTTATAAATTATTTTCCCTATTCTTCAAATTTTGATCTAATTTGACTGGACTAGCATTTCAAACAAAAATTTATACTGATTCAAAGCTAAGCTTCTGAGCCGACTTGGATACATTTTGTTGCAGAAATAGGCCATGGTTTGTCTCATTTCATTTCGTTTTGTAACCTACTTGTCTAATATCGTGTTATTTATTACCACTTTATCTCATAAGCAAGGAGCGGTATTAATTATTGTTAGTTGTCCGTATACTCAACTGCAGGTGCATATAAACACGTTGCTCTTATCAATATTAAGTACTTGGCTGGACATTCATACACATGCAATTCTCGTAAGATAATGATGTAGTTCATGCAAATATCAACTGTTCGAGACGCGTCAAAGGTCTTTACTGGTGCACACGCGTACCTTAGTTAACGATACAATTACGTCACCATGACGCATCAACTAATCTCTGCCGCTGTGTGCTTATAAGCAGATCTTTCACATTTCCCATTAGGTAATATAATATGTCAAGAAAAACGTTCAAAAGTAGCTAACCTAACGTAAACCTAAACTTTAAGAGAAAAACCCTTGGAATTAAGTAAAATGCTTATTAGATAGAATATTATTAGATGAAGATGGAAGATTACATGCAGATCAAAAAGTTTGTTTTAAATAAATCGATCAGTATTCTTTGTCAGACTATGTTTTTCTATCCCAAAAGTACATGAACGTGAGAAAACTATAGAGCCTTCCTTTATTAGTAGGTAATACGGATGGCTATTATTATTATTAGTTTATAAAATATTCAATGGATTTATTAAAAGATTGTTCACATAGAAGAATGGTGCATTCTACAAAGCACGTTGTATTTAAATTAATTACTGACTTGGGTACTTGGACAAAGATTTAAAGCTACTGTTTTATTAGGGATAAGTTTACATATAATGAATTTATTTCTTACATCTATTTGGGTCTATGCGTTCTCATTCGTTACTTGCAATCCTAACTCATGCCCAAAGCTTCCAACTGGAGCTATTCTGGTAAGTATTTTTTAATTGTAATAGTTTGCAAAAGTTAGGTTACGTTAGTTTGCAGCATCCAACAGACTAAGGCCAGCTTGAAACGTTAGGCGTTAGACACACAGCCTAAGTGCGTCATTTGCCAAGAAGCGAGGCGTTTCGAAGTCGATGTCTCTCTCATGGACGTCCACTAAAAGCTTTTGAATCCAAGCCCATGGCGCGTTAAAATTTTATTTTTCTAATATCACTGTTTATAAGTAAAAATGTAATAAGAAAGAAAAAAGATTTTTGCTTAAGGCCGCCGACATGCTTTGAGCCGGCCTTAAATGCTTTTATAGCTTTTCTGATTCAAAGACATTTCAAAATGTTGAAATTAATTATTATTTGAATTGAGGCAATTACAGAATTTAAAAATTTAGACTTTAATTACCTGCAAGAGGCATCAATAGATGAGATTCATATAATATGCCTCAATTCTGTTAAGTTAGAAAGTAAAATATCAATAAATTCAATAAAAAAAGTATACCTAAAGGCTTTGAGAATTGAATTAGACAAACACTTGAATATCTTTTTATGAGTAAAGAAAATCTATTTTACAGAGAATTTTAAGTTCAAAGCATAAAATTTTCAAATAAGGATGAATTAACCAAATGACCGTGAGATTCGTAGTGCCACCGCCGCCGCCCGTACGAAAAGTTGCCTCCTATGAAATTTATTTAATGCCGAAAATAAAATTGAACTTAAAGGTTAAGTTTCGCAAATAATAATTGAACGATCTGCGTCAGTATCTAAATGTAGCGTTTGCCTATAAAAGAAAACCCAACCTGTAAAATAATAATGGGTCTGAAAGTTCAAACAAATTTGACGAATTAGAGAAAAGAGGTTTCTTTGAAAATGCAGCAAGTGTGTTCAGATGAGACAGAAAAGAAATTTTAACAGTTTAAATTATTAAAAGTTCTAAAAGGTATAACTTTTGAGTTGTCATCAGACAATATTTATGTTATCAAACTGAAAAACATCTTTCTTAATTTCTAAAGCACGCTCCAGTTTCAAAAGTGATCTAACCCATCGTGTTCTATATACTAATTCTGTTAGGGAGATATTAATGGGATAACTAAAACGTAAAGAATCTGTTAAAGCCCAGACGATTCAGTTATTTCCTTAAGTCTGGGTGCAGATAAACATTTAGTTGAAAAATATGTCTATCGGTTTTCCTTGATTCGTTTAATAGAGAAAGAGCTTTTCTGCTGATCACGGAGGGTTTACATTTCCTTCTTTTTCCCCCCAACCATCTTATTTCCAACATAACACATATACACTACTAACTTAGAGTAGGCAATAAGTTGACCGTATTGGTTGAGAAGTAAATCTTTGCGGGTGACTCGTGTATATGTGTGTGTTTTGTGTTTCTTTTCTTGCTGGAACTAGTGTTTAAGTAATCGTTCCCTCTTATCGAGTAAATGGACGTGCAATAAAAAGTTAACTGTCAACGTAAGTAGAATAGCGCTCGCGATAGTAGTGTAGTCTTGATGTCTTTCCTTCTCCTCGTATAATAAATTGTATGTATTATGTAGTCAAATATGAGAACCTTCATTTGAATGCCTTCTTTTGAGGTTCGCTTATGATTGATTGTGTGACACTTTCCTTTTCTAGTAAAAACGAATATTTCCTCGGACGTTTTGCACAACGTTTGTGGTCGTTTATGACGAATAAAGTGTCAACAGTTAAACATTCTTAATCGGATAAAATAGAATGTACTTAGCTTAAAAGAAAAATAAAAAAATATTAATTTAGTAATTGAATTTATTTAGATGTTTTAAAATCGTTCGATTTGATTTGCTGCAAGTATATTAAATTTCAAATAAAATATAATTGTTGTGGCATTTTAAACGATTTTGTTTCTTAGACGTGTAACAAATGTAAGTTAAACAGCGAGATTAATAATTTTAATATTTATAATTAGGAGTTAAGTTAATCTTTAAATCAGTAATAATTATGACAAATCAATTAGTCAAATTTTCAGATCTCAAGAATTGCAAGTGAATACCTGTCTTACAATGTCTAGGTGATTTTATTGCCTTACCTTAACCACCTTTAACGTAAAGTAAAACAATCTAATAGTACCCTCTTTACATTAATTTTTACACAGAAAATCGATGGACTCATTTGAAATTTAATTATATTTGACTAATCAAAACAGGAAGTAGCAATCTCTTTAAGTAATTGTAAGTTATAATTTTATGACCTGTCAACCAGCAATCTCTTGCTTTAAACAAAATCTTAAATAATTTAAACTAACAAAATTACAAGAAGATCTATCAGCCTGAATAATTTTACAAAGCTGAAATTAAACAAAACACCTTCTTTATGGTACGAAATCTTAACATCGTTCAAAGCTACCTTCTTATTATTAAATTACTGGCACAAACATAAACACAACACCGATAGTGGTAAGTGTTACCTTCCCGTTAAGTGGGGACGGCCACCGGGACGCTATGGAAGTTCATATAAACCCAAACTGAAAAGAATGTCACGTACCCAAGTTGCATGAATTCCATAAATTATATTTGTGAGGATGTTTATTCATACACATGTCACCGCGCGACCGTGTTCCTCGGCACACTGTTTATAGCAAAATTTGCAACGTTTTGGTAAATAAAAGAATCATTTACTGTTGCAGTGTTTGGTAATAGTTCAAACAATGCTTTATGGTACCATTTAATGGTTTTTTTTGCAGAGGGGAAAATACGATCATCTTAGCTGATCTGAAATGTCCACACCCTGTTTTCCTTTGTTGTAATGTATAATAGCTAAAGGTTTTACAATCTCATCTCCCTTCTTAGTTGCTTTACGTAGGGAGCATTTCAATCGCATGTTTTGTTGTCAAAAATATGACTTCCCCTTTGTCCAGCCACTTGCCAACTACTATTCCGTCTGACGTTAGCTTACCAACCACAACTCCCTTGGTAAGATTGGCTGACACAATCTCTTTCGGAAGAAATTTTCGATTCTTTCTCAACGTCCCTATTGTGTGAGTATTCTTTGCTAGCAGTTTTCAGCCAGTGGCACTGAAGTGCAAAATTGTCAGTAATAAATGTTCTACCTTCATTTAGATCCTTTTCCATCAGGTCCAACACAACGTCTCCGTCAGATTCTTACTGACTTTATACATTGCTAAGCGTGACGTTGAGGATTGCGTAACTCAAATATTTTTATACCATATCGTACAATCTCACCCTAAAAGGGATCATGCTTTCACCAATTGAAACAGTCGCTCCTGGTTGGTACTCCGAACTGAACGTATCTTGAATTAAGTCAATAACTACTCTAACTTTATAGAGTCTGTCAGACTTTTCTTTAGATTCATTGTTAGCAAAACGAATAAATCGCAAGAGCAGCTGAAAGCGGTTGCGACTCATAGAGATGGGAACTGAATTATTGATGTACAGTTCGTTAGTGCTCCAATAATCTTTGATCGTTGGTTTTTTAACTAAGCCCTTAAACAATGGTATTCCAAAAGACTTGTTGTGTCCTTTCATTTGGTACCTTTGCAGATGAATTCATTTTGTTGGTTTCCCCCAAATACTATTTGGCATTTAGATTTGTCTGTTCTACTATCACTTGAGGTATTGCATCGTTCAAAAATGTTTTATACACATGGGTACGTTTTAAACTTTCTGTCTTACGTTAGGGTAATTGGAGTTATAGTGGAATATTTCAGTTCCCTTGAAAGAAAATTTTGGTGATTTGGATGAATCAACTTCTAGCCAGCAGTGCAAACTTTCTGATTTTCTTTTGGTTTTCTTAGGCCTGTTGTAGGCTGTTATATTACCTTCTTCTATTTTTCTGTTTAATTACCATCCTCTCTCTCTGACTCACAATAATAAAAAGAATCTTGCACTTCGTCATCCGATGAAAAGTCTTCGTCGTCAGATAATTATTCGTAAAAGCTCTTCATCACTAAAGTACCTCGCTACTTTTCTTTTTTTTTGAAGTAAAGAGACCTTGTTCACTATTAACAATCAACAAAAGTAGTTGGTTCCAAAAACTTTTCACGGATCAAAAACCCAAAAGACATTGGTACCCATAGAAAAGAAACCTTTTAAAATATCAAAAAACAAAAAAATTAATTTCCAAACTCTTCAATACATTTAAATTTGGATTGAGCGAGATCCTTGTCTTTGGATTTCGCAAAACGTCGCAGAGAGCGTCCCATCTAGTGACATTACGCTCTCTACTATCCTTGTAATAGTAACATCCTTCGTCCAAAAAAATTAAACTTGCGCGATTATATTTGTTTGGTTCATGTCACGACCTTCAGCACCTGCAGGCCAATAATTGTCCCGCCAACCCCTTTCCCCTCTGATCTTATATACGTACTTAATACTAAAGGGGAAGACACACCGAACCGTAGAGATTTTCTCTGCCGTACTGCTTCCTTCGCCCTTCCTAATCTATCCTTCCAAATAACACCACTTCTGTTATCTCGTCTTCGCACCCATTTTTTTTTAAATTAATTATGAACTGTCTTTCTAGACATACTTTTTCGGTTTTCTGCTAGCTGGCCTGAGCGGCCTTTTCAATACAAAAAAAATATTTAAAAAAAAATGAAACAAATCAGTAAAAAAGTCAAATATTCAAGAAACACAAACTGATTCAGGAGCATTATACTGGCGCATTTAAAACAATAACACGTGTTGATAAGAAATGTCATTGTACTGGCTGCAGAGTTGCCACCTAAAAACCATGAAGGTTATTCATCCTTTGTTGCTCCAAGAAGTCACCAAGAATGTTTCAACGTTTCACTACAAAGCCACCTTGAATCAGGAGCCATTGAAAAACCATGTGAGCTGAGGTCGTCGCGTTGGTGTCCTCACGGCACCTGGGGGATGCAAAAGTTGATGCCGCCGGCGGGCTCATGCCAGTGAAAATGTTAATAGAGCTGAATGGGACGCCCTAATTAAATCTCACCCGCCTATCCTTCTCCTTCAAGTATAGCTACCTTTTTTTATGCCAAACAACTTTACTGCCGCTTGCTGCTAATATTCAAAGAACACTTGAATTCATTTCAAAATTTTACACTGGTCATTCCTTATGTTTTACCTTTGTGGTACACCCGGTATGTGTATTTTAAAATATGCAGAATAACTTAGCCCTTTCGCATATAATAGTCAATTCAAAAGTGGCCAGTTAATTAACCACAACGCACCTACAGTGCTGACATAGTACAACTTCGTGCTGAAAAATAAATGTGTCTCATGGTGAAGTAGTGTTGTATATTGTAATAAATTGTTTGTCTGCAAAAGTTGAGGCCGCCGGCGGCCTCATGGCAGTGAACGTGTTAATAGAGCTGAATGGGACACCCTAATTAAATCTCACCTATGTATGCTTCTTCTTCAAGTGTAGCTACCTTTTTCTTACGCTAAACAACTTTAGCACGACGCTTGCTGTTAATATTTAAAGAACACTTGAATTCATTTCAAAATGTTACACTGGTCATTCCTTATGTTTTTCCTTTGTGGGACACCCGATATGTGTATTTTAAAATATGCAGATAAATTAAATTATATTGAATTTATTAGGATGTGAGGTTAGGCTTTGATTTACTTTTACTAAAACATTAATACGAAAACAACTTCAAAATACGAAAAAACATCTTTTTAATTATCGTTACCACGATATTCAAAAGAGAGTTTCATTCTTTACTTTTGCATTGAGATAATATTTGTATAAATTGCAACGCGTGAACAAAAGAACAATAGAGAACGTACCCTGGGGGTACCACAAACTATCTGTCTCTTTTTTATGAATTAAAAACGACGTTTTTTCATCCTTTATTTCTTTTTAGGTTATTTTAATTATTAATACAACTAGAAGATAAAACGTATGAGACAGATAGTTTCTTGTAGTCCTAGCTGCATATCGTCTGCAATAAATAATCTCTTCGCATTCCATCTCGTTGTCTAAAGCACCTTTTGTCACTACATAGATCTATAAATTATAACATCTGATGACGTTTATTGATTATTGGACAATATTATTGACAAGCAGGTTGTAAATTCAGAATATAGAGGGTACAGTGACGCGGAAGATGAATAATTCAGTTTCAAAGGTCACCAGAAGAACTACCACAACTTAAAAAAAAAAGAATATGTAAACCGGATACTTTTATAAGTCAGGACGAGGAAGTGTATGATAGCGAAGATTCTATTCGAGATTCAAACTACAACCAAAATGATTTACAACCAAGAAACTTACAAATTTTTGTAGATGACTTTTCTAAAGATAAATCAGAGACAGAGGCTGGTAGCGTAAATAATACTTATAAAACGTAACTACATATAAATTTACAAAAACAACCTGTGTGTCTTCAATTTTTAAAACCTTCCAATTCAATGAAGAATCTGGATTTCTATTTGAGGTTAACTTAGATAGTCCTCTAGTCGCTTTTTGTCTTTTTGTAGACGAGGAAACATTGAATTATATAGTAGCAGAATCCAATAAGTAGGGTGCAAGCACTCGCTTTAGCCACTTCACCAGAGTTAACCATTTACGAATAGTTTTCGCTGTAATTCAGAAAAATTCAGTAGAAATGGACTTACAATATATAGATATTGCGCCCCAAATGATTACCAACAACGAAGTCATATGTAGTTGTGTTTGTGAAGATACCTAAAACCTCCCATTTATGCAGCAGAAGCTGTCACCACTGAAACTTAAAAAGTCTCGGGCCTAGTGCTGGGCGTTAGCTAAGTTAAGTTAGTTAAGCCATGGAGGAGACTGCCTCAGAAAGCTCAGATATGCGGACGCAAAACTTCGTAAACACATGCAATTTGCACATCTGAAATGTAATTTGCAATAATTATGTAGCTGAGAGACGCCAATTTAGAAGGTGGCAGCGATGCCATACCTGCAAGGCTTGATTAAGACTTAATACTCTCGCTACCGGACATTTTTCCCAATGCGCCTATTCAATTACTAATCTTTTATATTATGTATCAAGAGAAAAAAGTTTTGTTTATTACCACCAAAATTGAAAGAAAAATGTAAATTTAAAAGAAATTTTACACCCTTATTCATTTTAAGTCCCTAGGACAGTGTTCTTATGTCCTTCATCGTTCGAAGGCTGAACTTCTGTAACAAAAGAGAATTGGTTCGCAATTCTTGGTCATATCCTTATGACATATTATTGTTTTAAGGGTTACGTGGAATTGAATTACTCTATTGTGTTCGCTCAGTGAATCAAGCCAACCTTCAAGTGTTCGAGTTCTTACAGAGCACTTAAACAAGGTCGGCTTTTTAGGCAAGGCAAAAAAGAACTACCTTGCTTTTCGTCATAGATTGAATATCTGGATTTGGCAATTCGTCGGCAAAAAAGCAGCAACGTTGATATCAAAGTGAGTGATTGATATCCAATGTCCTGGCTAGCAGAGCCGACTTCAGACGTTAAGTGCAACGTGCAACATCAGAGCGCACAGATATGGGAACTCAAAGATTGGTAAAGAGAGATACCCAAAAGAATAAAAAATAGCCCCATGTCAGAGGACGTCAAAAGCATCCCATTCAACACCTTTCAAGTCGGGCTTAAAAGAAAGACTTTCTGCTAACTAAAAAATAGCTTTTTGATTTCTGGATATATTCCTATGGTCAGTGGCGTATTTATGGAAGGGTCCTGGGGGTCCGGACATAAACCACTCTTGCAAGGTGCGTTTCGAGAGACAACGAGTTTTAGACTATACCCTCTATTAAATTCTCCACATTTTCTTTGCTCGAAGCGGACGATTTGGTACTGCACCGGACTTTCCTGACCCGGACGGGTTATTTTCGTACTGAAAATCGTCGGAGAATTGCCGTACGAGACTTAAACAGGCGTTATTTTCGTATTGACAAGATCGTTTTCATACTGGCTTAGACAGGAGTGATTCTCGTACAGACACAGACAAGCATTATTTTCATACAGAACCAAAGAAGAGGATTTTGTACTGCACCGTGAACGGGATAGATTTCTTTGTCAGGCTTTAGCGCGGCTCGTCTCAAAGCTCGCGCTTAGGTCAGGTCGGGCCTCAGTCTGAAAATCAATCAAGCTTACGTCGGGTTAACCAGGCCTTTCATCCCTATCAGGCCTTTCGGACCTCTCAAGCCTGTCGGTTCGTTCGAGCCGCTTGGTTTTTGGGTCAATCAAAAAGTTGCTGATTTTTTTCGGACCGCGTTAGACTTATCCTCAGTCAGGCCGGGCCTGGAAATTTCAGCCCGTGCAGGGTATCTTTACGAAGGCGCCTTAAGAAATTCTGAAATAGGCGCGCCAAATAACATAGTGCCAGCCCTAGGTACGACAAGTTGACTCTGCAGGTGTTTTTAAAGTCTTGATCTTAATTTGCATTTCTCCAGTGCCACAATTTATTAATTATGTCCAATTACCACATTACATTGCCTTTAGTACCAGTTATAGCCAACTTATTCTATATGATTCGCTAGAAATTACCTACTTTTCTATTTTTTTTACAGTAGTTAAATATAAAAATAGGCCCCATTAAAAAGGGAATTAATGAAAATAATAAAAACAATCCAAAAAGAAAGTCTGAAAGACATCGAAATAAAAGGTCCCATTCAGTAATGCTCGCAAGAACAACTTTCGCGAGCTTTATCCCAAATAAGAGAAAATGGAATGAAAGTTGGTGTATCTATTCTAGGAGTAGAAATAGAAAACGAACTTGAACAATGGATAATAACTATTGCAGCAAGAGGTTTTCCAGTTAACAGAGAAGGTCTGCTTAACACAGTCAGGCAGATAGTGAAAAAAGGCAATTTAACGTGCCTTTTATTGATGGTAAGCCCGGTAAGAAGTGGTATTACTCATTTTTTAGGCGTCATCCTTTAATCAGTCAGAAACGCGCCAAATATCTAAATAAGGCACGCGCTTGTATTACACAAGAACGAATTCGCCAATGGTTTCTGAAAACTAGGGAACTTTTGGGAAATAACGTAGAGATACTAAATGTTGTGGATCGAGTGTGGAATATAAATGAGATGGTGGTATTTCTGCCACCAAAAGGCACGTTGCTTTTAGCAGAAAGAGGTAAAGCTGCACATGACGTTACAGCTACGTCAGAAAAAGACTTAACAACGTTAGTAACGGTAAATGCAGAGGGTGAGATGGTCTCGTCTTTAGCCATGTACAAATACCAAAGAATACCACATGCCATGGTTCAGGCAGTATCTCCAGAATAGGAAATAGAAAAAAGTGAAAGTGGTTGGATGACCAGTGAAACTTTTTTCGAATATTTTGCGAACATATTTCACTCATTCTTAGTAAAAAAAAAACAAATACAATTGCCGTTCATTGTGTTTCTCGACAAACATGCATCTCATTTATCTCTGAATTTGAGCAAATTCTGCATAGGCAATAGCATTATAGTTGTATGTCTTCCTCTGAATGCGATCCACATACTGCAAACTCTAGACGTCGCCTTTTTTTATACACTGCAGCAATCGTGGAAAACAACAACTAGAAAGTGGTTGTATGATTATGGGAAAAGTATAAAAATGAAGGATGTTCCATCAGTAGTTCACGAAGTAGAGGATAATTCTGAAGGAAATATTAAGTCGTGCGCACTTGTGCTGTCAATTACGCATAGTGTCTACGTAAAACTAGAAGTAGTGGGGAGCAAAAAAAAAGAATCACCTCACGCCTCACAAAACACTTTAAAATATTTGGAGAAGCAGTCAATCAGTAGGACTGTGTTAGATTTATTTAACGAAACATAAAACCGATAAAGAATGGGACGGGGATATAACGTATTTACAAATTTTACAACGTATGGAAAAAATAAAAAGTTCCCGAAACCCGTTAGATGTAGAAAACATTACTCCTACAGATACTATAGAGTTTGCGTTCCCGAAATGGAACGATTAAGGCACACCACCAAGTTTGGAAGAAAATATGGACACTGAAACCATACGTGAAATTGTCAGTGTTGCAAATCAAGACATTACACATTATACGACAGTTGATGAAGACAAACTGCAAAATCAACAGAAAGATAACATTTTACATGTTATTGTTAAACCTGAGGAACCACAGGTTCTTACATTCTCAAAAGCGTCATCCACCAACAAAACTAAACCTGTTTCAGTCATTTTACAAGAGGTTTTGCGACGGCCCGACACTCCAAAACCGACGACAAAAAAGAAAAATACTGTTAACTTATCATTAGTATTGACATCAAACAAATGAAATTGTAGAAGCTAAAGAAAAAGAAAATATAGAGATTCAAGAAGAAAAGAAGAGAAAGAAGAAAAAAGAAGAATGCAGGAAAAAATAAAAAGGTTTTTGGAAAGAAGACTGTTGAAGGACAAGAGAAAACCAATTCAGATATTATTGTGGAATATGTTATCAAAGATACCAAAAACAAAACGCCTGAGTCAGAATCTGAAGATTGACAGTTATGTTATTGTTCAATATGATCATTCATTTTACCTAGTAAAAGTTATAGAAATAGACGAGGTCAGTCCACAGTGTCAAGCAATGGTATCCATTTGAGAATATTGTAAAGTTAATAACCCTACCAAAATCTTTAAATTCTATGGGCATTTGTTCTGTTCCAGAAATCAAGCAGTACATTTAAGTACTCTCGCATTGTAAGTGTTTGGTATTACATAATTCTTTGTATTTTTGTACTTTTCAAGTTTTCAATACACGTTTTTCAACGAAATGCCTTTTTCCTAGTTAAATAATTAAAGTAACATGCGCATTTTAGTCGTGTAAGTTGAATTGGATATTCATGGCTAAAAGTAGTACATTCGAGCAGGGCCGACGCTAGGGTTTTGGCCGCCCCTGGCAAGATCTAGATCTTACCATTTTGTCTGCTAGGCTGTAACTAGAATTGCTGTCTAGTAGACTATTAATTCTTAAAAGAAAACAAGAACGCCAGTAAACTGGCCTTTTGACTCGGCAACTCTCATTTAACCGACTTCGTATCTCTTACCCTTTACGAGATCTCAATGGTGAATCTCAAATTTTTGACACACTTATCAGATCTTTTTTAACTGCATGTCCTCTGAGTTACGCGCTCCTTGTGTCGAGGTCAAGAAAAGTCCAAATAAATTATCCAGAAGGAGCTTAATAAATCTGTACCTTCCTTGTCTTCATTGATGCAAATGTATCAATAACAAAGTCGAAATCAGTCTTCGCAGCTTCTTCCCTTTCAATATTCAGTATAGCAAAATCACATAATCGATTTTGATCCATGGAAGTTCTCACATAATTTAAAATTAATTTTAATTTGCTGGAAGATCTCTCACAGCTAGCAATGAATACAGAAACTGTTAACCTCACTGGGATAGTTATATGAAGATTTGAAAATATACTCTCATCTCCATATTGCACAATAAATTGCAGAACTTCTTCAGGTCTTGATATTTTAATGCTTGTCCGGCTTGTAAGCAACATTCTGAAGTCCAGAATTTCTTCGTATAGTTGTTGACCATCAACATCGCAGTTGTAAAAATTTTCCAAATTTTCTCATTTTAGTTTTAAGACGTCACTGTCACTGCTGTGAGACAATTCTTCAACGTCAAGTAGAAACCCAAATTTCTTGCCCGTTTCATGCAAGCAAGTGAACCTATAAGCTATTTCCGTAGGAAGACGGTCAATTGTTCCCTTCATGACTCTTTCAATTTCCTGTTTAGCTGTTAATCCGGCATCGGTCGACGTTTCACGAGTCATTCTTTTCTTTCGTCTTGGTCATTTTTCAGTTTCAACATCCCAATCTTGACAGGGTCTAAATCCAACTTCTAGAGCTTCAATAACCAAAGTTTCTCTTTCATCATGAAGATGACTTCTGAGAGCTTTCGAATCTGAGGCAGCATCGTGAAAGTCCATGCTCTGATCTTGCAGTCTCTTTTGAACTCCGTTCAATAGGAATGAGTACTTTATCGCAAAAACCTAGTCAGAAGATCGTGACTTAACATACGGTTATACAACTGTCTAGCTTCACTTCTTGCTTTACTAATCTCATATGTACCGTCCATCATGACCTGGAGAACTTGAAGTATATCGTCAAGGTATTTATTTGTGGGTTTCAAGGCTTTTACCCTTGCACTCCTCCATCTTGCTATAGGCTGCTACTTAAGAACTGTAGGCACAGCGTTTTTGAGTTTTTCCCAGCGTCGAGTTGACAAGGAAAAGAATATGTAGAGAGCTTGAATCGTTCCAAAAAGTGTTACCATTATTGCGTCCTGTTTGGCTGCTTGTACACCAACCAAGCTGAATGAGTAGTTATCACAGTTCACAAACACTGCCAGATGGTTTTTCTCATTTATTTTTTCCTGAACAACACTTTTGTGTCCAGCCATCACAGCAGCATTACCATAGCCCTGTGACTGACAACTCTGCAAGTCTCTTTTATCCTTCTCTAACTGGTTCAAGATGGACTCAACTACGTTTTTAGCATCTTTCAGGTTCATCTGAATAAAACCAAGGAAAGATACGAGCTGTTTCTTTTTTCAAAATTGACTTCCACATATCTTATTCTTTTTGCAATTTGCTCACCATGTGCCTGATCAGGAGTTGAGTCGAACATGAGACCGAAATACTTAGCTTTACGAATTTTTACGCCCAAGTTAAAGACAGGTGCTACATAGCAAGTGGCACCAAATGGCGCCCCTTCCCATTGACACACCCTAGACACGCCACTGCATTTATGTTAGGATAAAAGAAAGTATTTACTACAGGATGTTAGTTTACGGTGCTTCTACTAATTCGACAGTTTTACCATTTATACCTACTTAAAGGGAGAGAGAAGTGCGCTTAACAAATAAATTCAACGGTTATTGGTTGCTGGTAGTCAATTTCCATAAATTATTACACCGTATAGCTTATCTTTAGTGTACAGTATAATTTTTATTTATATTTTTAATTAATGTAATATTATTAAAGTTTTTGCTGGTTTTGAATTTTGGCTGCCCTTGGGCGGCTGCCCACTTGCCCTACCGGTTACGCTGGCCCTGCATTCGAGTAACTAATTATGGAGCAACTAGGAAAAGGTGGTGGAAATAGTACTTTCTTTCGATTTTAATTTTTCTACCAAATTTAACTTATGCTTGCCTTTTCTGATCTAGAAGATAAGGTACCTCATTTTACTTTAACATCAATAATATCTAACACGTAGGCAAAATTCCATACTACAATGTATTACAATAACACAAAGATGACAGTTTGCTTAAAATGGCCACCCTATGCCGAACAAAATGGAATAATGGGCATTTATTGGTTAATTGATTATAATGGGTTTCTATCAAGTACCAGGCTTACGACTGTATATGGTCAGGAAACTAGAATTTGCGGGTTCGCAAAATTCCCAACGTTATAACGCAAAAGCAGTTTTTGAAGATATTGCGATACCTTTGTGAACGACAATACGATGACGATAGTTTTGACAAGCTTTATTAAATAAGATCCCTAACATCCCACTTGAATAAGACATCATCTGCACCGTCAAGAAATATATCAGTCGATGAAAGCATGATCGGCTTTAAAAAAAGAACCTTGCTAGAGTAATGTCTGCCAATGAAGGGGACTAAACGAATTTCAAATCTAGATGATATCCTATTCATCCACCATTCAAAATTTATAAACGAAAGTCTAAACATGTTCAAGTAAAAACTTTGTTCTTGACTTAGCTGAGAAATATTTTGATAAGGGTTATTGTGTCTATTTTGATTGATTTTCTCACCACTTTTGATTTGTTATCAAATCTATTAGAAAGAACTATGTTTGCTTGTGGATAGTTTTTTAAGAAAAAGATAAAAGTATGAAGACCGGTTAACACGATTTTGCCTCTAGCAGCAATAGGCTTCCAAGAGGAAAGACAGAAGCACAAAGTTGTGTTGTGTTCCTAGAGAAAAAATCTAAACATTTTTGAATACAACCAACACGTGGGCGGGATCTATCATTTCGATCAACTGATATCTTGTTACAATATATAATGAAGAAGCTGTCATTGGTGGACAGAATTATTCTATTTTATGATTGACTTAGCAATAGTAAATGCAGATATGTTACGAAACCGCTTGAGCTAAATCTTCTTACCGTACCAAACCTATGATATTTCTCATCTCTAGTTTTGCAGCATGTTAGCAATAAAAAGATACTGCTCGCAAAAAAAACTTGGTTCAAAACAAACAAGAAAATGAAAATTCAAGTAGACAATTCCATAAGATGTCTTGATATTGGTGAACACTTACTATTGCTAGGAACAAGTTGAAGATGTGCTCATTGTAGCACTTTACAACAATTTGTAAAGAGTGTAATGTAGCTCTATGCATATCCTATCATGCTTTGTGCCTTTTCACGATAAATAACATTATTCAGTTACAAAATAAGTGCCTTTTTGTAAGTTTCTGTTCTAATCACTACTCACTTTGAAAATTGATTTACCATGAGCGATCAGCGATTAATATTTGTGATGTTCTGAATAATACGATATCTTTTTAAATATTTTTCCTAGTCCATCTAAACGTTATAAATACAAAAATCAGAAAAAAGAAAGAAAAATAATTCTGCCCTATAAAGGGGCAAGTCCTTGTTGCGAAAGAGCTTACAACGGGAATTTGGTTATGCAATACTTTTACTTGTCTTCAAATTGGTATAGATCATAATGGCATTTACTATTTGTTGTGTTTTCGACAATTTATCAGTAGAGGCGTAAATAATAAAAGTTACACTTTTTATTAATCAGAGCGTTAATTGGTTAGCAGGTACACGCGATAAATCCGAGGTCTCCTTATTTAAAATTATCTGACATGAACTAGATTGTTGGCAGAAAAGAATGAATGTTACTATTCTTGTAACACTATAACAATCGAATAAATGTAAAACTTGCAAATATTTATTTAAATTCATGCAATAAGGTTAAAGCGCTGTTTATACGGGGCATATTAAAAGTTGTGTTGAAAGTGTTAAAGTTTCGAATTTTATTGGTTACAATGTCAAAACAAAACAGTAAATATAAAGTCATTTGTAAAGTAAATGCTTTGAATATTATAATCAAAGCCACTACGAAAATCATGTCTTATAATTTTAGTCTTATAACATCAGTAGGCAAATTTTGAAATAAAGTTCCAGTTTCTGTTTGAATGGTTGCATAACATCATGAAAGTATTACGGTAAACCTCTTTTGCGCGCAAATCTAATTTGTTCACCATATGTATGTCTGGCTTTCAGTTAAAAGTTAAAACAATTAAATACATTTATTATTAATGCATTTAAATTAAACTGTTGTCGTAAAGTTAGTACAGTAAATGCTGGGTTAGTATGATGTAAACTTTTGTTGACTTTTATCAATCGCTTTTACAAGAGTTCGAAACTTGCAATTTGGAACTCCAGAAGCAGTTTCACTTTACATAGTTTTTATCTTTTAATAAAACTTACCGTAAATAAAATAAATATCCATCCAATAGAACTATCAGAACTTAAATTGATACCAGTGCTTTTAAAAATCATCGACGGACTTTTCAAAATGCCGGCTTTAACAGCCTACCTTCTTACATAACATTTCAAATACAGGCTAATTCGTTAATAACAGCTGAGTAGTTTAAAAGTGTTTAGAGGCAGATAGGGTTTAATTTATCTTAACGATATTCAAGTAAAAAGTAAACAAAGAAGTATTATGAAGCTATGAATATACAAAATATGAAATATGGAGTTTTGCAGTAACATCTTTATGTATTACATCAAAGTTGTTTGTAATGTTATTTTGTAATGTTGTATACTTTCGGTTTTATTTCTGAATTTCGTTCAAGTTTTGTATCTTAAAATGTATCCATTGAATCATTTTTATTCCAAAGGTTATTTTTCTCTTTGTTGAAAACAGATTTCTTATAATTCCGCCAGGCCACATTTAAGCGCACGTGGTAGTTCTTGGAAGACCTTGGTTCGCGCGTCCAGCTAGCTCAGTCAGTAGAGCATGAGAATCTTAACCATCCCTAAGGTAGTGTGCACACAGCAGCTCGAACGCCGGAGGTGGGTTGGGTTCACAAAACTGGTTCTAAAAGGAACTCAAAAACTCTTGAAAATAGCTCAGGTTCTATCAAAAGATGCCACCGATCAAAAGAGCGACAGGGATTAAGTCTAATGTCGTATTCCCAATGTAATCCCGCATCGAAAACGCCCATGAAATAATATGTACAAACAAAATTTCTCGAAACTTACCCATAAAGGCAACGGTTATTCTCTTAGATTTCTTGCTTACTAAATTACTAAATTCGTTTTATTGTTCCCACTGCTTGTAGCTATGGCCGCCACCGTTGCTGAACGAATCGAAAAACACGTCATCCTAATGTTTGGCGCTCCACAATATCTTTTGCGTGATAATGGTGATCAGTTTTGCAAAAATGAATTCAGGAATATGATCTATCAGTATAAATCCAAAATCATTTTTAATGCTTCTTATCACCTTCAAGCAAATTCTGTAGAGCGGGTTAATCGGTGGTTAAAACCATGTTGTCTTCTTATGTTTCGGACAATCAGCGAGTATGGGATCGCTATCTATAGCTAAGATTGCGTGTGCTATTCGCACTGTTGTGCATACAATTATCGGAATAACTCCCTATTTTGCATCCTTTTGGCGTGAGATGTGTTTGAATGGTAGTGCTAGGGATATACAGTTTGAAGATCGTACAGGTCTTCTTAAGAAACCTGCGGCCTTGAGCAAAGTTTTAAGCGATATCGTCAAACGCATTGAGGATGCGTATCAGCGTAATAAGGTTCATTACGATTTGAGGCTTAGGGCTACTACCCTTTCTGTCGGTGATACCGTGTGGAGTCGCAATCATATTTTATCGGATTCCACGAAATATTTCAACGCCAAGTTGGCACCTAAATTTGAAGATCCATTTCTAATTCGACGAAAGGTTTTTCTCTTGACGTATGAATTGTCGGATGAATCTGAGAATCCAAAGGCATATGGCATGCCAAGGACTTAAAATCAAATCCCAGTGTTGACTAGAAATTTGATTCTTGCGCTCGCAAGAATGTGTTGGTGGAGAGAATCTGTTCACTTGCTTGTGTGCTTGGCTGAGGCTCGACCATCTTTTGAGTGTTTTGGTCTATTTAGTGGGGTGTTGTCCATAGTTGTGACTAGCGTGCGAATGGTCTTCTGAGTTGTGGGAATTCCATGATGCGATGATTTTGTGATTTGCAAATTGCCCTCTCCAAAGGAAATCGTTTTTATAGGTAAATTCACCAATCTTGTTATTGGCATTGTCGCTGAGAACTTGAGCCAGTAGTTTAAATTTCGTCTATCGATACTTTCTTTTCTAGGGTGGTTTGGCGTTTTGGCAGGATATCCAGGGGGCCTTTATCATCTTTGATCTTAAGCATATTTAAGGGGGCTTTCCTTATCGTTGCTCCCAGAGTTCTTTGAACCCTCGTTTAGGCTTCCTTTTCTTTAATTCTCGAGTATCGTTTGGTAGGTTGGTTGGTGATCTCGTGAATGACATCTGTCGTATGGTACCGCCATTTTTAGGTATCAACACTACCTACGCGCTTGTGGAATCGCGTTGTTGGATAACCCACTCGTTTCTTCTTCTCATCCCACCTTTCTTTTGGTTTACCTTTTTTTTTCTTGTTAGGTGTGTGTCTGTGTCTTTAGTATGAATCAGTTCCGGAAGACTGTTTTCTGGTACTCCTCAGGGATTCGGTCTGGAACAGCCGACGCCGCTCTCCTCCTGGACTAAACCCCCTGTGTCTGAGAGGGTCTCAGGATCGAATCAGGCGCAAGTATTTCGTTTTGTTGATAATGTTGTCGTTGTTTGAGCTGTGGTTGGTAACTGGTGTGTTGCACCAACTTTTAGTTTAGCATAAGATTGTTGGAGTAAAACAATTCCGTTGGATTGTCTTCTCTAGGCCTGTCGACGCTGTTTGTTGACAAACTTTTTGAGTTAATTTTAGTTCAGAGTTCCCCGGAGAGGACTGACCTCACTGGTGCCTCGACCGGTTAATTATTGGTTACTTGTCTTCTGATCCCGTCGTGGAGCTGAGGTTTAGGCTGTGGTGGCAGATAATAACCCGGTTTAGTGCTAAATTTCTTTCTTTCAATTTTCTCATTTTGGTCATAATGTCGTTTTGGTTCTTGCTAAATCGTTATCCTTCCGTTGTAACTTTTTGACGGTCTGTTGGCCTTTGATCTTTAGATCCTTTTGTTGAGCTTTTGTTGATCTGTTGATCTTTTTCTTTTTGATCTTCTGATTTTTTTGATTTTTTTGATCTTTTTGATCGTTTGATATTTTTGGATCTTTTTCGATCTCTTGTTTTCTTTGGTTACAGTGGTCCTGTGTCGATGATAGAGTCCCTCTACCATATATATATTTTTCTTTCTTTTCTTTCTTTCTCTCCCCTTTCTAGTTCACTAGCGTGCGTGACATACTTTCAGATGGAAAAGTTTGTCTAGTCTGATAAGGTGATCGAAGTACGTGCTGACGCAAAACCCCAGGAGTAAGCAAAAGTGACTCCAAAGTTTGGTTTTTTTGATACAAACAACTCTTTTCTCACTTTGTCCAATGTGTTATAATTACTCTCCTCATAGTAAAACCATACAAGTCTCTCAAGCCTTGCAAACTCGCCAAGAATGCAGGCTTTATCAGAACATGATTTCTACGCTCTGAAAGTAGAACTTTTGTTTTTTTCATCTTAAGAGGACGTGGTGTCACAATCAGAAAAGAATGTTGTCACCAAGAATTTCTGCAATTTAAATTGCACTTGTGAGCCCTGCTGAAGAGAACCCAAAATTTAGGCAACCATTGCTGCTTAACGTAAGAAAGGACACTGACAGCACTATAACATTAAGATTAGTTGTGCAGATTATTTTGTCTTGGCATCCCCATCCAGTGACTATCCCAAACTTCTTTTGTAAGCTCGAGCCTGCCCATACAAAATTTCCTTTTTGAAGCCTAAATGAGTTTGTTGCCTTTTCAATATTTAGTTTCAAGTCCACTATCTAATAGTCTTTAAATCTTTTAGTGTTTCGAGAGGTGAAAAGTATAATGGAAAAATGCAGTTCTGTAGTAGAAAATTTTGTTTACCTTTTATCGATAAGGTAGGAAGCCACATTTGAAAAAGGAGAGAAAGGAAAGAAAAACAATCAAATTCAGACTACTACAATTGATGATAACGATAAACAGGCGAGAAAAGATGCTCTGACATCTGACTTCAGGCATTTGAAAGTACTATTAGATTGCACTTTTTCTTCGGGCCAACAAAGAAACGAACGAAACGAATAAATTTTAAAGTTTTATACCTCTTTTCTGGAAAGGGTACAAAGTGTCCACACCATATTAGTCAATCACTACGCCGCTGTTTTCTAAAGCAACAATCTTTCTTAAATTTTTTGCATACTATTTATGATGGAAGTCTTCAGTGTCTATTGCTGATTCCTTGCTGCTCCTGTCCTGTCGACGAAATGATTACGCATCTCGCGTCAGTGTCGTAGCGACACCTTCATCCTAAATTAATACATTATTATGCTGTTTGTGGACTTGATGTACTGCAAGTGCTAAAAAGAGGAAGCATATTCTCTGCGCTACAAGGCTACCGCTTGCGAACTCAATATGAATGCTGAAAGCGATAACTGAGCTCTTTTCTGACGATGTACTAAAAAGAACCAAATCAGCGTCCACTTCAAAAGCTTTTTGGAAGAATTTAATTAGCTTCTACTCCAAATCGAATGAAAGTCAGCAATAAGATTTCAATAATCAGCAATTAGGTAAAGTACCCTAATATGAGATAGTTTCCTAATATGAAACACCTTCTAGTTTGCTAAACCAAAGCAGATATTTGAAAAGTGGCGATAAACTTTAATATCAAAGAACATAAAATTGATGAGAAACATGTTGGCTAAGAAATGGCGTGTTCAGTCCAGCTGATAAAAATGTGTTTTGTGTTTTGGTTAGTTTTTTCCTTGTGAGTTTGAAGTGTTGTAAGGTTTTTTTTAAATATCTTTTTTATGACTTCTCGTTTCTTCAAACTTTAATAGCTAATAGCTTCCATTATTCCATGTGTTTATCTTCATTTGTTTGAATTTTAAAATTTTATTGATTTCTTTATAATATGAGACACTAGGGCATCTCTAATATGAGACTGTCTTGTATTAGACTCGAAACTGTGTGCTATAATATTGCATTCTATTTTCTCTATATTTTTTTTAAGATGAAGGAAAACAAGAAGACAAGAAAAGCAAGAAAGGAATTCAGAAAAATTTAAAAAGCATAAAGAACGCTGTTGCTACCGTACTGGAGAAAAAAATGGGATACCTAAAGGCATCCAGGATTTTTGACGTTCCCAGTTATACGGTCGAAAGGTACTTCAAAAACCTAATTGATTACGAAAATCGTATTAAAGTGGCACTGGGAAGACGTTCAACGCTTCCAAAACTTGTAGAAGATGAGTTGGTTAAGTTGCTTATAGAGATGGATCGTCGGTACCATGGCCTGCGCATCTAAGATAGCAGAAACATACCTTACCAGTTGTGTGAGAAAAATGGTATAAACCAGCTGTTTAAGGGGCAAGGTAAAAAGGCAAAAACGTAGATGTGTCTTTCTTAAAAAAACACCCAGTACTAAGTTTACGGACGCCCCAGAGAGTCTCGAAGAGTAGACTTTTGAATTTCACACTTGCAAATGTGAACTCCTTTTTTTATATCTACGACGAGGAACTGAAAAGGTACAACAGAGTTTTTAATGTTGACAAGACTGGTGTTACAGCTGTGTAGCACAAGCACACGAAAGTTGTAGCTCTAAAAAGGAAAAGAAGGATTGGTGAGGATTGCGCCCCAAGAAAGATGCCGGCTGGTAACAGTAGAAATATGCATGAACTGAACCGAGGTGTACGTTCCAACAATACTCATTTTTCTTAGGAAAAATATGAAAATGGAATTAATGGAATGAATACCAACATTTAAGGCTGTCATCGTTCTGGATGGATTTAAACAGAATTGTTTGTGAATTGGTTGCAGCGCTTAATTGCCCATGTCAGTCCCACCACAAACAATTCAGTAGCCCTAGTGTTAAAAGAATACTACTCGCATACCCGAAACCCTACACTTATTGAACTAGCACCCCAGAATTTTGTATACGCATATATTTTGCTTGCTCCCCATTCAACACATCGTAAGAGCTTTTCGATATGGCTTTTATGAGTCCTTTTAAGGTTTACTATGCTCAGGAAATCGCGATCTGGATTCGACAACATCCAGGCCAAACAGTAAGTCATTATGCTATTGAAAATGTTTTTGGGAAGGCATTATACCGGTTAACAGAAAGTTTTATGCAGATGCAGATGTATATTTTACTGCTGAAGCTCTGAGACGTCACACCTTGTCACCCTCTGAAATTTCTGAAATTCTGAAACTGTGGTTGATCCCAATTTGCGTATTTCATCACAAGATATTTGGCCCTACCCTACATTAGAAATACCTACTAATTTAAATTGTCAGTGTGCTGCTGCCCTGATAACTTCAACATCATATAAATAGCAATTGGAAGAAATACAAAAACGGCCCAGATAGAAAATCCAGTGAAGCGACTCTTTTCAGTTCCAGCCTCTCTTTCTCAGCAACTTCAGTCTGAAAAGCCGAAGAAACGCAAACCAGATGACGGTTCATCAGATTCAGATGAGTATTCATTGCACGACTCCAGCTCGGAGATAGCTTCAGCGACTTAGAGGGCTCGAAATCAGTGCTTTCCAATTAAAAGAGGGCACATTTGCAGATTTGCAAAGTCTTTATGACCAGAAAAGTAAAAAAGGAAAACTGAAAACTTTTATCGGGAAAGTTGTTATGAAGGGGCAGGAGTGGTGAAGTTTGATTTAATGAAGCAATCATGTTTTGGTTTTAATATTTTCAAATTTTAGTGCGTACTTAGTTTCAAGATGTTTTGTAATTTTTTATACGCCAATAAACACTTTTTAGTTTATTTTTATTAAAAACCATTTTCTTACGCACATGTGTAGTCCTAATATATATGAGATACAATCTCACTATTATTATACAAATTGTCATTTTGATTTATGAAAGTTTATAAGGGGATGATTACAAAAAGTATTTCTAATTAGGGCACTTTACCCAAAGTATCAAAACTAGCTTTTAGAAGACCGTAAAATACAGGACAATGCTTGGTAACGTGTGTCAACTTTAGGATAAATTCCGCCACTGCCTCCGTCGAGACTTGGTTTGTTAAAGTTCGCCAGAACCACAACCATTGAAGAATTGTGACTAGCCTAGCTTTGCTATATTTTTCTGCTCAATTAAAATGGGCGAATCGAGAAATAAAACAACCTGTTTGCTGTTGACATGGATAGTAATTCTCTTCCTCATTTATTCCGTACCTTGATAATACAGCATAACTCAAGTACTAACTTTCTTCATTCTTCAATTACTGGTGTAGTTTTCAAGTCTCCAAAATTTGTTTATCGGAAAACTGTCATCAATACTACTTCGTAATTTAAAAGTATATCGGGGATTCGATCAAACAAGCTGAACTATCTTTTAGATGAACTTAAGCTGTCGATTTTATCTAACTGAATCTTTTTTAACAGCTATAAACAATAAAACACAAAAAGTTAAATGTAATGCCATTTGAACACATGTTTACTAGTCACTTATCACAAAACCCGATCAGAAAATACTCTCAGCAGCAAAACCATTTTAGGAAATCACGGTCATCTCCTTGTGTTTGCCATATTCTTCTGGGCAATGGAATATTCTTTGCAGTATCAAATACAACAACCTTACACACATTACAGTACGGGAAGTCCTCAATCTTGAAGGACCTTCAAGCCTCAACCACTTTTAAATGTTTTTTAAGCAGGAGCGTTAAAAGAGAATAACATTATGATCTCTGCACGAGGGGGTAGAACACTTAGTTATCCAGAACATCAAATTTCCTCATAAGGACATTCACAGATACACCAGGATGGAGCCAGCACGACACGAACAATCTGTCAGTGATTATGTGATTACACAGCGCTGTGCGGCCCACTATGTTAGAGACGCTCGGGTAAAGAGGGGAGCCAAAATTGGAAGCGACCACAATCTAGTGGTGCTCACTAAGGTTATACCCCAAGCAATTACAGCTAAACCGAGGAAAAATACGAAACCAAAGAAAGAAAAGATATGCTTGTATAACTTGAAAACCGAAGAAATCAGGGAACTCTATCAAAAAAAAGTGGAGGAAAAATCACAGGATGTTCCAGGTTGGAAGGAGGAAAGAGAATTGAAAAAAGCATGGCAGAATTTTAAGATTGTAGTTCTTTCGGTTGCAGGAGAGACCTGAGGAAGTGTTCCGATAGGCGGTAAAGGAGGAAGGTTACTCGATGGTGGAATAATGAAATGAAAACAGAAGTGCTGCACAAGAGAGAAAAATGGAAAGAGTACTTACGAAGACGCATATGACAGGTATAGGAAGCAGAGAGTTAAATGAAGCAAGGATTTTTAGAGCAGAGTGTCCCGGAAAACCAAAAACTTTTCTATGCGGAAAGAGACTGGAGTTGATTGCCAGTTAAAATGTATCAAGAATAAGAAAGGAAATATCCTATCAAACAAAAGTGAAATAATGGAAAGATGAAAAGAATATTTTGGAATGATACGGATGTGAATGAAGTGGATCACATTGAGACTGTCGATGAAGACTCATCATCCCATCTAAGAGGTGATTCACATCAACCAATTCTTTTCAAGTTGCAGCAAGCATTAACTAAAGTTGAGCTAGGTAAGGCAGCTGGACAGAACGATGTGATGCCTGAAATGTTGAGATACATGGGTGATGTTGGAGAGAAGTTGCTTCATCGAGTTTTTGTGTTGGCTTGGGAAAAGTGCACTATCCCAAAAGACTGGGACCTGTCCATTAAAGTTTTGCTTTATAAAAAAGGGAGATAATAGAAAGTGCAGCAACTGCAGATGTATTTCGCTGCTAAGTATGCCTAGTAAACTGTATGGTAGAATACTTGAGAGAAGATCGAGAGATACAGTAGAACATAAGCTAGAAGAAGCACAATGTGGTTTCCGGACAAATTACGGTACTCAAGATGCTATCTTTGTAGTCCGACAAGTAGTAGAAAAAACTATTGAATACGGGAAAGAAAGCCAGGTGTGGTTTATTGATATACAGAAAACCTTCGACTGGGTGCCATGGGGAACTATGTGGAAAGCTCTAGAAAGCTACCAGGCCCCAGCAGATCTAATTAGAAGAATTGGAAATTTTCTATAAATTGTGCAGGAATGAGGTAAGGACTTGTCATTCTTCGACTCCACAGTTTATCACTAATGCAGGGGCAAGACAAGGGGCCTGAACCCACTTCTCTTTGCGGTAGTGATGGATTATGCCCTCGAAAGGTATAGAGGCTTTAAAAGATTCAAGCTTAGAAATTGGAAATTGAATCCAGTGATAATAAATTCCCTTGCCTACCCAGATGACGTGGTGTTACCTGCAGATACCGCACAGAAACTGCAGTACAATCTCAATCTTCTAACCATGGCTATAGAGGCAATAGGACTAAACATTATTCTTAATAAAACAAAAACCATGGTAATCTCCAGGGGGCGAAAGATCCATCGCATTTTAATTCACGGCGAAACAGTAGAACAGGTACAGCAATCTAAGTACGTTAGGGGTGTGGATAGCAGAGGATGGAAAACTGAGAAATGAGCTGAATGTAAGTATATCGGCCGCTGGAAGAATGATGCACGCAGTAAGGAACAAATTCCTCAAGAAACGAGAGGCCGAGAGTACGTACGAAAGTTGCATCCTGACCGCTAAAACTGAGAATAAAATCCAAGGTACAGAAATGAAGTATCCTACTTGCGGTGAGTAACTGGAAAAACTAGGAGATATTGTGCGAGGAACTTTACCATTAGAGCAGCTTTCACAGTTGAACCTCTAGTGAATCGCGTAAAGGCTGCATAATTGAGATGAGCAGGCACTAGAGGCGAGGGTTGAAGGAAAAGAGGCCCAGAGGTCCGAAAGCAGACAATATTCGGTACTCGCTTACAATCTGAGGTAGCACTTGAGGGAGAGCAGTACAGCTGGTTCAGGACAGACCGGCCGGAGATTACAGTAGAGCCTTTGAGCAAGATTTGATTTTCAAAATATTCATTACCAAAACCTGGAATATTACAGCTGTTTTAAGAAATTCTTCTAGAATTGCAAACCAGTCGAGAACTATATTAAGTGTTCGTTTCAGCAATTTATACATTTCGGCATCAGCCGAATTGAAATTGTCTGATGTACAAACCTACCCTACTTTCTTCAACAGAAAGAAAACCAGCATGCAGTCATCTGTGACAAACAGATCTTTTTATTATTATGAATAGTTTCCACTATCAAATGCAGCATTCCATACTCTAATTCCCAGAAGGTTAAAACTTAAAACTGCTGGGATATATTGAGTATTGTAACAAATTTCTTTAAGTGTCACATTTCTGTGAAACTTTTCAAGTTCTTGCTTGTATGTGTTAATTCACGACAACAAATTTGCCACCAACCAAGTTAAGACGGCCAAGTACATAGGGATGATTACGAATTTATTTATACCAGAATTACTGAAAGTAGTGCCTTCAAAGAAAACTGATGAGACACCAGGACTTTCAGTATGTTATGCGATGATAATGTGATGTGAAGAATTATCATCAGCTTAGTAACAGCAGTTTCAGGGCTTACAATCGGTTCAATACATTTAAGTTGATATTACGTGATTTTCTCGCATTTGTTTTGCATTGTAATGCACCATTCATTTGCTGGCATGTGATCAACGCCCTTCCCGTTAACCTTGAACTTGTTTTTATGAAATCACACGACAGGTACTATATTTTAGACCATTTAGTAAGTGGAAAAATCATTAGAACATTCATAAGAAATACTTTAATATAAAATTAAGATTTAATCTTCGTTTCTCCCCTTCTCATTAGGAATAAACATGAAGGAAATTATGCGTGCTGACATACTAACAGGGGTGCGCCAATCGGATATGTGGAATATGTAACGCACGAGGTGGTCGAAAAATATATGAACACACCGTCACGGTTACCTCACGGCATAATAAAATTTAATCGAGGATTATAATTTCCGGAAGTACAGAAAGTTATCTAATATAAAAGTGCATTTGGACATTTTAGAATGCAATATCAATATTCCGAGAATACGCAAGAGTAAATCAGGAATTTCGATAGAAATCTCCGTTGTGTTATCTTGACTGAATTAGAATATCTGCAATGCGCGTTGTCGAAGTTATTGCCAAAAAAAATTCTGAAATTAGTTAGTTCGGTTTCACGAATTAGAAAACCACAGAATACTTAAGTAACAAACATACTTAAATAAGAATTTTTGTTTTAACATAAAATGATGTGAAAAAGTCTTGCATTGCCCTCGCCCGATAATGTTTTTAAAAGTAATACATATTTTTCCATATTTATCCTAATTATCTTTAATTATTTGGCGGTTATTATCTATGAGTTAATAATGCAACACTAAGGTATACTTAGAACTAATTACTTTCACAAATTCTAACGGTATTACAATTACCAAGTCCTACATTGACTTTTAGAATTCGTTCAACTTACTAATTTTGACAGAAATTGCAAATTGATGTCCCAAAAAAACAAACAGAATCATAAAGAAGGTGTTTCTAGCCATGAGATAGTCACTAAAGTTAAGTGTCATCACTAACCAGTCTTCAGTTTTTTGAGAAATCAGAAAGTAAGTATGCTGAAACTGAAAAAATGGACGACAAACCGTGTAGTAGGTGACCAAAAAAAAAAACCTCAGAAGAATAAGCCTGGTCTTAATTCCAGCAATTTGTTATGATGCGAACCTACCTAGTGTGTGCACTTCCACAGCAAGACGAAGACTGCAGAACAGGAAAGAAACCACTTTCTTTTGGGAAGTAAAGACATTTTCGTTTGCAGTGGGCTAAAGAACATAGGGCAGTGGCAGAAGGTGTTATTTAGTGACGAATGAATTTTTAATATTTGAAATCAAAAATTTTCTAGAAAGGAATATTCATCAAATGTGTACAACTAAGCATGCAACCGTTGTCATGGTATGCACGTCTGCTCAAGGCATTGGTAATACCTAAGATGATAAAAGTACTTTAGAGTACTGCATAATAAGTGGAGAACGCTTGTAGAGAGTACTGCATAATAAGTGGAGAAGGTTTGTTTGAAGAAGATCTTATTTTCCAGGACGGTAATACATCTTTCGATAGGGCAAAACTAATCTAATGCTGGATAACCACCAATAAGATTAACAGAATGAAATGGCGAGCTCTACTTTCAGTCCCATAAAAAACTTATGGCAAAAGGTAGCTCCATCATATTTAGAAAAAAACCATAAGACAAACGGAACTAAATGAATTTTTAGTTCAAGCTTGGCATCGCTGTATTTTTAAGGAGAAGGGAACTAGCAGTTTAGTCAACGAAGTGGTTATAGAGGATATGGAATGGGAGAGAATTTTCCTTTTGAGGAATGTGTTGGGCGTAGTTAGGAGGCAAAGATACTAAAAGTCCCCGCCCCTAGCCCTGCCGCTTGGGGAGGAGGCAGGTGGAAAGGTCCCTTTTTCCCGTTTCTCGCTTATAACTCGGAAATGGTGCGTCGTACTGTAACAAGTATTCCTTGCAAGATAAAAGATAATTGAGTTTTCTACAGGAATGTTTATATTTATTTTCTTCCTATGTGTTATAGTTTCCGAGATATTCGCCAGCGAAAATCGGTAATTTTTGAAAAACTTTTTTTGCCTCATATTCTTCGTCAAACTTGCCTTTCTAACTCCTCAGCCTTATGGTCCTAGAAAAGTCGTCAGGCACGAAATTGTAGAGAATTAAATTTGCTTCAGAAATATGTATATTTACTAATTTATCTTCGATAGGTCAGAAGTTACAGCGGATGAGCTAGAAACGGGAACTTTTGGTATCTTTGCCTCCTAACTACCTCCAACACATTCCTCAAGAGAAACATTCTCCCCTATTCCATGTCCTCTACAACCCCCTTTTGGGCATTCATTGACTAGACTATAGGAGAGCTCGTGAATTCTATGCCAAAAAGATGAGAGCTAGCTTGTAATTTGAAAACAAAATTTTTTAAATTGTTTGGAACGTGTTTGAATTTTCAGATCTTTGAAGTTTTAGATACTTTTTATATAGAGAGGTATATAGAAACTGAAAAAATTGACGGCCTTCGGGTTTTGTGTGCAGGACAGCTCTAGAGCGCTGCACTACTCACGCCAAGTTGGATAGCAAAGAAGGCGTTCAAATTGGAATCAACTACTAAAATATTTATTGTAACGCATATACAGGGTGTAAAGGACGATAGTTAAGATAACATAAAATAACAGTGAAAAGGTAGGATAAATCTAGTTTATTAAATAAATAACGCAAGCAAGGCCGAATACGAAAACCAGCTGACGGGTAACAGCGATATACGCGGTGCGAGCGACGAGTGACGTCGACTAGCTCGAGCGAGGTCAGCAAAATAAGACAGTGGCGTAGTCTTGATTAATAACGGGTGAATAAGCTGAACAGATTTAAACTCAATATAGGAAAAAGTTACCAGCTTATGAGTTGATCCGAGTGGGTAACTTTCGCGCAATAAGACGCAGATTTAAGTGTAAAGGGTCGGACCAACAAAAATATGGAAAAAATTGAAGAGATATTCAGATAAATAACTACAAATCTACAGCAAATGGAAAATAAAATCAATAATAGATATGATCGAAAATAAAGTAATTAAGTAAGGTGAAACAGCAGAACATAAAATTGAAAAAAAAATTAACAGAGAAAGACAAAATCATAGAATCATTAGAGAGAGAGAGAGAGAGAGAGACCAGAAGAAGAAATTTAGTTATAAAAGGTGTAGCCAACGACGAAAGAGAAAAAGAGGGGGAAACAAAAGACAAAATACTTAAAATAGCTGACACGATTGGAGTAAAAATCGATCCTTGCATGCAAGTGAACAAAGTGAGAAGACTGGAGAGATATAAAAAGGAGGAAACTGTAAAAAGGAAAAGAACTGAAAGGTACTAATATATGAATAGATGAAGGCTACCAAAAGAGTCCAAGAAGAATGGAAAAAGTTGATACCCCCATTTAAAAGAGGCGAGACTGCAAGGATACAAAGCCACATTAAAATATGACAAATTGATAATAAACAACGAAATATACAGCGCTAACGACCTCGAAATGAAGAAAAGTAGCAGAAGAAACAGAGGAATTGGCGAAAAGCAGATATGGTAAAAGAATAGTGAATAAAAGGTCATCAGAAGGGGACACTACATATATAACAGCAACTAAGAAAGATAACCAGGACAACATATAGTCCAGAAGACTATCAGATTTAGTTAACATAGAGGCCAAATTACAAAAATCCAAACACGGCAATAGAAAAGGAAATGAGTCGGGTATTGTATTAAAACAAAAAAGTAAAAATGAAATATGGAAAGTTGCGGCATGGAATATAAGGAGCTTATATGGTAAAGAAGCTGAATTCGCGGAGGAGGCTAAAGAAACGAATGTTGACATATTAGGTATTACAGAAACAAAGAAGAAGGGCGAAGGTAGTGAAACCCTAAAAAATGGACATGTATTAATATATAGCGGTGTAAATGAAAAGAGCAGGGTAAAGGCAAACTGTGTGCCAGCATAGTACGAGTAAAATACAAAAATGAGAAATATCTGAAAGAATATTAACTATAGAATTAAAAACTGACAGAGATAACTATGTGACCCCAACAGTTGCATACGGGCCAAACGAGGATGATATAATAGATAATGAAAATAAATTCTGGGAAAAATTAATGAAGACAACAGAAAATTGCAACAAAAATACATTACATAATAGGGGACTTCAATGCAGGAGTGGCCAAAAATACAAATGGAATCGAAAATGTAATTAGTAAATTCGGCGAAAATGTGAGGAATAACAACAGAAATAGACATTAACTTTATAATAGCGAATACAATATATCAACATAAAGACATACACACGTACGCCAGGGTAGCATGAAATGGAATAGAGAAATCAATCGTAGATTATATTTTGGGACGTAGAAAAACAGAAACAATATACAAGACGTAAGAGTAAGAAGTGAACCCGAAATATATATCGATCACTACATGGTGGAAGCCAAGATTAAGACTAAGGTAAATACAGACCAACGAGGAAAACTAAAAGGCGGATTAAATACTATAAATAAGATAGTAATACAAAAATTATACGCTCTTCGGAAAAGAAGTAAGGGAAAGGTTGAGAAGCCAAATCGAAAAGGATTATACAAAATTATCGCCACATTTAATAAACATGAAGCTCGAAGAATCGTAGAACAACTTTAAACAGACATTACTGAATGCAGCTGAGAAAGTATGAGGAACGTTAAGACAAAACAAAAACCTAAAACGAACTTTGTGGTGGAGTAAGAGAATTAAAGGAAAGGTAAAAGAAAAGAAGTGTAAATGGAAAAAATACCTAAGAGCTAGAAGACAAGAGGATTATGTAGAACACAAAGAAATTAGAAAACAAGTGAGAGATGCCGTCATAACAGTAAAGAAAAACGAATGGGAGAAATTCGGGAGGAAAATTGAAGAAGATAGTCAAAGTAACAATTATTTTATAAAACTATAAAGAAACTATGAAAAGAAAAACAGATAATGTTTAAGGAAATTAAAAACGAAAAGGGCGAAATGCTAACAGAAAACCAAGAAATAACAAAGAGATGGAAAGAATATTTTTAAAATCTATTGAATGGACAGGAAGCAGACGAGATAAAGGTGGACAATATACAAGATGAAAGAAGCAACATGACGGAAGAAGTGATAACGGATGATGAAGTTATAGAAGCCATTAAAAATGTGAAAGATGGAAAGGCGGACGGTCACAACAAAATCACGCCGGAAATGATTAAGCAGATGGGTGAAAAAGGAATGAAATTATTAAAAGCGATTCTAAATAAGGCATGGCAAAGCTAAGAAATACCTAAAAATTGAGAAGTGGGGATAATTTTATCAATAATTGTAAAAAATGCGACAATAGAGAATGCGAAAATTATAGAGGTATCAATCTATTAAGTGTGATAGTGAAAATATACGAATTCATCCTGAGCAAGAAAATAAAGAAAATAGTCGAAACACAACTAGATGAACTACAATGTATTTTGGATCTAATATTGACATCTAAACAAGTTATAGAAAAAAATATAAGACGAAAAGGAATGCACACCTTGCTTTTGTTGACCTAGAAAAGGCTTTCGACCGAGTCCCACGACACAAATTTTGAAAATCTTTAGAAGAAAGACAAATACCAGAACATCTTAATATAGCAGTTAACAGCCTATTTACGGTTAATAGGAACTATGTAAGAACAAATAACATGGAATCCGAAGAATTCAACACAGAAGAGGGATGAGTTCTGAGCTCGATATTGTTTATTATCATGATGAACATCATAATAAAGGAAACCAAAATTAAAATGAATAAAATATGGGTGGGTTACAATAGGCTAGTACCAACCAAAATATCAGTCTGTGCGTATGTCGATAATTTAGTGTTGTGAGCAAAAAATGAAGGTGATTTAGAAGTGAACCTTAACATATGGAATGCGGCACTGAAAAACTGGAATATGAAAATTAACACAAGAAAGACCAAAGTTATGCAGATAGCAAACAAAATAAGTAATTATAATATTGTTCTAAAAGAAAAAAAAATAAAGAGGTAGCAACGTTTAAATACTTGGGTGTCATAATTCACAGGCAGGAAACAAAAACGAGAAATCCGAGCAAGAATAGAAGCAATCACAAGACTGTACTATATGTTAAGAGTTACTTTCATGGGAAGGAAAGAAATATAACAAAAAACAAAAAGAGTTCACCCTAAACAGAACACAGAAAAGGAGATTACAAGCCACGGAGATGAAGTATCTGAGAAGAGTAAGAGAAATAAATAACAAAATTAGACAAAATTACAAGTAATGTGATAACTAATAAGATATGTGTTAAAAGTTTTTAAAAACCCGTAGACAGAGCTGACACAGATTCCTGGGGTTTAAATAAGTCGATTAGACCAAATTTACCTATACAGGGTGTTACAAATTGGAGTATTTGTATGGGGATCTCAAAAACCGTAAGAGATACGAATTTGTTTAAATTATTGCAAAGTTGCGCATTTATGTGCCTAACAACATGCCGTGTAAAAAGTTTAAAAATTTTGAATACTTCCAGAAATATCCGGAGAAAACCGAAATAATAATTTTTCGTTTTTATTTCTTACGCCTTTGTTTTCAGATTTATTTAAAAACTAATAACACATTATTAAAGCACTTTTTTATGTTCTTTCAAACTCTGTAATAGTTTTTTAAATACGACGTTTCGTATTTCAGATATCATCATCAGGTCAATTTTTTTTAATACGGACCTGGATTTCTATTTACGTTTTTGTCGAAAACTGGTTTTCAAATGTATAATCCCATATTATTTTTTAAAAAAATTGCGTTTTGTAGTAAAGAAAATGATGCTTCTTTTATCGTCCAATTTTTTGCTAGTGCTGTCTTGGATATCTTAATCAGCATTCATATGTAAGACAAATCAACATAACTGTAAAACTCGGTTTGATAAACATACTCAGTCTAAGTTCATTTAAACTTGTTATATTATTTTGTTTGCGTTAAAATGTTTTTGAACAAACAAAAAGGAAAATTCACAATAACAACTAAAACTAGACTGAAATACTGAGCAATCTAATTTTGTAAAATTTCGTTTACCTATAATTTCATAATTCACGGGGAAATATAAATTGCTGTAATACTTGTCTTCTTATTTCTTTCAATTATAATTTTTGTTGCTTTCAATATTTAAATTTTTTTGATGTTATTCAGAGTTATTTGGAAAACTGCTTTCAAATAATTACAACTATCAACTGTAATTTTAGGTAGGCTGCTAAATAATGGCAGCTGATTGGCTGAGAAGGCCTGATAAAACTTTAAAGGTCGTAATTTATTATAAACAGATCAGATCACCAATTTTGTAGTCTGGATTTAGAATGAAAAAATTCAAGATGACGTCAAGGATTCACAGGGTTCTTGTTTGGGTTTGCTCGTTTAGCTACGTCAAAAGGATCTTTTCTCCTGTTTTCTAATTATATTACAATTACGTGGGAGATGCAAATAATTGGAAAAATAAGAGAAAATTATATTTGATTAATAAATAATCAATGTGTATAATATTCTAAAGTTGCATTTTTTAAGTGTACTGAAATAAACATTTAAAAGAGAAAATAATAATCTTAGAATTTGCACCTACCTTAGATGATGCAACGTTGCTATCAGGACGTTTCCTTTTCATATTTGTTACAGGTGTTAGCATTATTGATAGTTTTTGCACTATGTATTATCTCGCATTCCACACACTTTGCATTCGATAACCCACTACTCTACACTTACTAGTAAAAGAAATTACAAATTAAAAATGTTCAAATCTAATTTTTGAATCACAAACGTTTTCTAAACGGCGTTTCTATCATTGTTAGTATTTAAAGTAAACGCACTTTGATTTAAAAAAAAACAAACAACAATATTGCTCTTAACCATTTTGTATTTTTAATTGTATGATTATTGATAAGATTTCTCAATAATTTTAAATGTGTCACAAATTCATTTAATGGCTAATTTATCATCATTTAAAATAATTTACTTATTATTAAATTAAACACTTATAAAACAGCAGTACATATTTATTTATTTGCACACCTCTAGACGCGCACACGGTCACTATTTTACTAATCTTTTAACATTAAATAGGAATTGTGGGTAACCTATTTTTTGTTGCTAAAGATAACAAACTTGTTAAACTAACAAATGTGTGCAATAGTCAAACAATAAAACTTAAAAACGAAACATTTTGCATAAGATTGTCTTACATTAAAATAACATAAAATTTCAAAATGTTTTGCTTTTCTGGTTTAAAACAGGAAGAACGAAAAATAAACTCTGGCATTGTTTCTAGAACCATTGTGCTAATACGTGTAAATATGAAAAGATTTTATTTATTTATTTAGCGTATGGCTCAAATAGACACAACAATGTTAATGTATAAATAATACAGGTACAAACACAAACATAACGATCGCAGATAAAAATGAAATAAAAGTCACTGTTTAATGTCCAAATTATTTATATATTTTATCGAGTCTGGCTGAAACAAAAATGTTCTAGGTTTCCATCGAATTTTTTTAATGGACATTCAGTGATAATGTGTTGGATAGTTTTAGGCGTCACAATCACACCCAGGAGAGCGTGCTATGTTCCATTTATGATGGGAGTCGCGTTCTTATTCGGTTGAGAGTATTCCAAGTTTTGCGTGGAAGATCGAAGCCAGGTAGAGTCTCCTCACATTTTGGCATTGCTAGGTTGGGATTGTTCCTTAGCATGTTCTGCCACTGGACACTCATGAGAAAGTTATCTGCTGTCAGTTCCAATGCAGTTTTTGATGGTAGCTTTCTGAAACGCAAGCGATCGTCATTTACACCGTCGAAGTCCTCATGTACTGGTAGTTGAGGGTTGCTGCTGATTTTTTTGGTATTCCCTCAGTAGTGGGTTCTTTCGGCGTAGGCTTGGAGGGGGAAGGTGGCTTAAAACCTGCAGCCATTCTGTAGGTGTGGACTTTATTGTACCAGATATCAGGCACATCGTGGTATTAAGTTGCGTATCAACAAGTTTGGTGCGCGGGCTGTTTAACCACACAAGAGCACAGTGTTCGGCAGCCGAGCACACAAGTCCTAGATCTGTGCACCGTAAAGTTGTTGCTGTTAAACCCCAAGAGGTTTCACAGAGTTTTTGTAAGATGTTATTACAAGTTCTGAGTTTTGCTGCGGTTTTTCCAAGGTGCTGCTTAAACGACAATGTTTGGTCCAGGGTCCTTGTTGTTTAATTGAAAGCAGCACACCTTGGCTTTATTTGGATTTGACTTAAACTTCCATCAGTTTTCAAACACCTTCTGTTAGGGTTTCTTCGGTATTTTCAACGCACAATGTTTCAAGAAACAATCGCCCAATCATCTGCGTAGCCAGATTCTTTGGACCAAGTGATTAAACAGGATAGGGGCTAGTATTGAACCTTGTGGTAGACCGTTATTTAGTGCCTTTTGGTTGCTTGTGGTGTTTTACATAGTGACTTAGAATCGTCTGCCGCTTAGCATGTTGTTTAACAGTCTTGCGGTTGTTCTGCATGGAATCACCCGTAAGAATTTAAGAATAAGCCTATCCTTCCAAACCGTATCATAGGCGGCAGTTAAGTCTATGAACGCTACCGACGTCTTTAGCTTTTTCTAAAAACTACTTCTATGTAGGTTATAAGGACTAGGACCTGGTCTGTGTTGCTTCTTTCATGTCTGAAGCCTGCCTGTTAGACTGCAATTACTTTGAATATGTCTGGGCTAATTCGGTTTAGGAGAAGCCTTTCCAGAAGCTTATAGGCCGTGCTCAACAAAGCAACAGGATGATAGCTTTCCGGTTTATCGCCTGGTTATGGCAGTTATCTTCTTCTCTTTAAAGATGTTTGATAGTTTTAGGGTTTTTAGTTTTTTTTTGGTTTTGATAGTAAAGTCTTTATCTTTTTTTCCCTTGATGTAGTAACTATGTGCGACTATACCACAATTCATTACCTCCTGACCAAGACACAGTACACGAAATATGGAAAGAATTTCTAAGTAATGTAAATTTTGGAAAACCATCCCAAAATATTGTAAATAAGATTGCAATACTCTTTGGACCTGCGCTTAACTGTAAATACACCTTCGAAAGATGTCCCCACAAACTATAGAATGAACATCGTCTTCTTATGGGGTGATGTTACTATTCTTTGATAATTTTACTCTTTTAACATTTTGCTGATTTGGACCAGCTAGATGTCGAGATTTCTGATACTTGCCTTTTTTACGAATGATTTCTTTTTAGGTTATTTTTGGCAATGGTTGAATTTCTTCTGCGGTGATGGTTTTTTTGTAGGTTGATATTTGAAGTTTTCGCTTTTGAAATATCCCTTATTATATTTGAACACGAAGAATTTGATAAAGAAAACAAGATAATAAATTTCAGTCTGTTGAGAATGAGTATTTGCTTTAGAGACTGCTTCTCTTGATGATGAAGATTTTTATTCGTAATTTCTGCGGGAACAAAATCAAAATCTGTAAAAGCATCAAGTAGAGTGTCCCATTAATGTATCTAGGATGGTGGTATGGATTTTCCAGTTGCAAAATACTGTAACAAGCTGGCTTCTTTCCAATAAAGCAATCACACCTACTTGCTTTCTCTTCTTAACAATGACCACTCTCGAGGGTTTCTTTGCAGATATTTGTATAGATGTTTCATCTGCATTGTGTCTGTTATCGAGTTCCATCTCATATTTATTTCTCATTAAAATTAGAGTTGTTGTTGAAAAATATTTAAACTTCTAGACAATTAAAGCCGAAAGCTCTCTCGATACCAGTGGCTTTACGTGCTCGCAAACTCAATTTGGGATGATTCTTCATAAAATTATTGCACCAATGTACTGGTCTCCGGGTTTTCTATTCTTAAACAGGTGAGGTAAGTTATTCTTCTCTGCAAATTCGTAAGTTAGTACACATAAATCTTCTTTTGTTAGATCGTAAAATCGAGCATCAAGTTTTTAAATGTAAGTTACATGTCCCTGCTCCATTTCCTTCAAAAGGCCGGTCAAAATATCCTAAGGCTTTGAAAGATAATCTTCTTTGATAATGTTATTTTAAAGTTGGATAAGGAATATTAAATTGATTAGATACTTTGTTTTCTTCTGAGACTTTAACTGCACGAGTCATTCCTTCTTCAGACCACCCTTGTACTTTTTCAGTTTTCTGCTCATAATTAAACAACGCCTAAGAAACAAAACATTTAAAATAACGGTCTCTAAAATCATTTTTAGTATTGATAATGACTCACGGGAAAAAACGAACCGCTGGTTCTACTTGTCCGGCTAATTTTGTTTAGAAGCACTTATTTAAATCTAAAATAAAATTGCCGTTGACTACATCTGTTTTAGAGTATGGAATCTTGAGGTTATAATGACTTATCAAATACTAAGAAACACTGCAAGTTCTATAGCTTCAAGCTTTTTCTAATAATCACGCTCTTGGAGGTACTTGGTAAAAGAGGAGCCAACAAAAAACCTGATCAAGGCAATGAGAAGTACACATCAGACAACAAGAAACTACATACGTACACGTAATTGGGTATCTAAACAATTCTACATAACACAGGGAGTTAAGAGGCTTTAAGCCCATACTTGCTTATAACTTTGTTAGATGAAGTCATAAAAGAATTTTAAAAAAGGCTCTTGCAGATGATTTAGTGTTAAGAGCAAAATCAGAGAAAGATCGTCACTAGCAAACTTGCACAAAGAGTACAAATTTGGGAAATGAAATTTCTTAGATTAGTCAAAGGTACTGCGAGACGAGATAGAGTTCGCAACGAAGCAATAAGAGAAGAATTAACAATAGCATCAATACATAGAAGAATAAAGAAACAAAGCCTCAATTGGACAGCTCACGTATGGAGAATGAGCGAATGGGCAAAGCAAGACTATCGAGAAAAGTATGGGAAGGAGAAGTATTGGGGAAAATGAGAAAAGGACGGCCAAAAAAGACATGGAATTTTTATTTTTGGCTGTTGGTTCTTCTGTACCTACAAAACAATATTTGAATTCTTGGAGATTTTCGTACATACTGGTTTCCTGAGATTTTAAACTCTTGGATTTTGCAACACCTACAGTCAACAATTTTGTATACACCATACTGTAACAATCTGTTGCTTGATATTATACTGGAATGGGTCCTAGATTTAAAGATATAATTGACAGATAAAAAAATTAATAAATATAACTGGCCGCAAAGGATTTCATCTTCTTTCTTAAATAGTATCTTGTTGATGCAAATCGAAATTTACATAATTTCTCTTTTACTTGTAGAATGGCAGGAAACAACTGCAATAATATTATGTGTGCATTTTGCAGAGGTATACACTGTTTTAATGCACGTCCTTTTATGTAGATTTAGATGAAAACTAAAAGTAAATATGCACTAAATGACTTTTTCAGAAGAAAATGGTGACAACGTTTTATACCTCCTATTTGTTAAAACTGTCTCATTTATATCTTGCACCTAACATAAGAATTGATACATAATCTGACAGAATATTTTGCAAGTACAACTTTGTTGAAAGAATTCGACGTTAATTGTTCTTGACGTTTTTTTGGCCACTTTTTGAAGTCAAAGCAGGCAATTAAAATGTAGAGTTCCTTTCATTTAAAACTATTTTGGGCAGAATAATTGAATCAACTTGAAGATTCCCAAATTAAAAGAAAGTCTGAAAATTCCAGAGAATTCTAATGTTTCATTGTCGGTACCTGAAGAGATTTTTATTCAAATCACCTAGATGATTCATAAAAACTTTACAAGATAAATACAAATTACCTGCTATCGTTGCAGCCCACTGAATTCTTAATTGCCAAAGTTTCTGTAATAGAAGTTTAGCTTGAACAACACATGGTGATACTAAACCTAAAAGGCCAAAAACTAGATTAATAAAATTGTTCGTTTTGCGACTTTATGATCAAATTTGTTAATTTTGATTTAATATATCAAGGTATCTGATACGGAGCTTCACGTTAATTCAAGTGTTTTGGTGGTAGTATCTTCGGAAATACAATTAATGATATTCTGGTTAATATCTGATAACAGTTTCAATACTTTAGATGCATTTGATATGCTTTTTCTTAAACAAAATCCCTATTGAATTAGTACCATAATTGGAGCTGCCGGCATACCAAGATAAAACTGAAGAAACAAAAATTACTACAGCAGACGTAAGCATACAAACTTTTGAAGGGACAGTACGAATTCCCGTATCAGACTACAATACGACGAAGGTACTGACAGTCTGGATAGTTTCAACGATACATCATCTTATTTTAGGGGTGGATCTTTGCCAATTTTTTCAATACAAATAAAATTTGCCGCCAGGCGTTGGGGTGTGTCAAAACAAAAAAACTAAAGTTGAAACCATCAGTCTAGTTCAAGACAGGTCAACTCTAACTTCATCCCAATTGAAAGAGCTAGAACAAGTTATGAAGCTATTTAAAGAATTAAAAGGTTTTGGAAAAACTAATCTAATTAGAACCAATTAAACTGCGCCATTTCCCCATGTCACCAGTAATGAAAGGCCATATGAACAAGGAACTGGACCATATGTTAGACCTGGGTGTAGTGCAGCCAAACCTATCGCCGTGAAGCAGTCCAATCTTACTGGTATCAAAACCCAATGGAGAACACCGGTTGTAGCTAAACTCAATAACGAAGAGACATGCTTATCCATTACTCTATGTATCCTACATCCTAAATACCTAAGATACCCATCGTCTATGAATTTACGGTACCAAAACGAGGTTTATATGAATTTGTTAGAATACCGTTCAGACTTCATAATTCCCAGCAAACGCAGCAACGTTTGATGAATAATTTATTTTCCGAATCGATGCAACTATCTTGATGATATAAAATTGTAGTAACTATACCTTCAAGAAACATTTAGAAGTATTGAAACAGTATTCAAACGCCTGAAGCAAGCCAGTCTCATCATAAACAGTAAAAAATGTAAATCTTGCAGACCTAGCTTACAATACTTAGGGTATATTATAGATCAGAATTCCTGAGAAAATCAAGGCTATAAAAGAATTTCTGAAATGTCACTGAAGTAAAAGAATTTTCGAACTTAGTGGTACCCATAAACAATTTAATCAAGGGCGAGAAGAAGAAGCAAGTTGTAGAATGGAATAGAATCGCCGATGAAGCATACTAGCAAAATCCGCTCAGTATACAGACTGATGCATCTTGAAGGGGAATCGCCGTAGTTCTCGTTCACAGGAAGGGAGACGAGGAACACACAGACAGCAAACGTTTACTACCTGTTACAGTAATATAACGTTTTGTTAACTATAATTATACATCCATACTGTTGGATTACTTTCCATTAACTATTTTAAGGCATCTTTGGATTAATTAACTATATAATAGTTGCAATCTAGTTCCTGTGACACCGGATGTAACCGTTTGTATGATGTTTATTAGCTATATAACCGTCAATTTACAGAAAGTTTACTTGCTAGAGAAACCAAAAAGGTTCATTGCGGCAACTGCGCTGTCTTTTGGTCCCCATACACAAGCTCGTCATATTACAATAAAACAACATTTTATAGTAACATTCCTATTTTTTGACTATTTATTTGCTGCTACCACCAACGGTAAGTTTTCTAGCACAAATTTAGCCCTGGGCGACAACGAAATCCAATAATAATGTAAAATAAAAACAATTATTATTGCAAAGCATTATTCACAAGAAATAGTTAAGAATATAAAAACAAAAATTTTGTGGTTGTTGCAAAAACTGCCTTAAAGTATGTACAAAAGAAATTGTTAACAATGGCTGTGAGAAATTGTGCATAATAATTCCAACAACCTGTTTCAAAGTTTTAGTGACGATATAAAATAAATATATTCAATGCCTATTCACAAAAGCGTCTACAACTTGTTAGCGCAGTTGGTCAGCACGACAACTTACAAACCAGGTGGCTACAACAACTCAGGTTCAAATCCCGGTGGCAGAGGCAGACAAAGCTATTAAATAAAAAAAATGTCAGGCAACCCTCATTCCACCTAAATATGGAGACATTTCAACCCCCCAAAAAACAACAAAAATAATAGAATGATCTGAAACAAATTAGTTGAAAATGTTTTTAATTTTGTTTGACTTTTTGGATTTCTAAAAATTTGCGGTAACAATAATTAATTTATAATAAAAATAATATATGTAGTTTCAAGCACGGTTTATCGTCAGCACGCATACGGCATCGGCAGTAGCAACGTAACTAAGTAGTAACTATATAGTAAAGATAAAGAAAATGCAATGTAACTTTCGAATGCTCGGAAGATTACTAGGCTTAGTTACATTCCCACAGATAGTTATCCAAACGTAATCTAAAAGTAACTCTACAGTTACAAAAACCGGGACATTCTTAACCAATAGTTAACTTATAGTTACCTTTTATTTTACTATTTCTTTACATCGTTTACTTTACACAGTTACTATGTTGTTACGAAATAGTAAAGTTTTGCTGTGTGGGTCGCTTTGTCAGGATACCGTGCCTATCATCTAGCCACCGGTCGACGTAGGAAGGGCCCGGATAATAGCTCCCAGCGAAGCAGTTGGCTCCTTTGCCAAATGCTTCGCATCCATAGAAGCCCTATGGAAGCTCTCTTACTCAGGCGATGTACCTGGACAGGTGGTTCACGGCAGGCTCGAGCTTCATAGATTACCTCGGAGGCTAGCCGGCCGCCTTGTCGGGCCGACGTCAAGGTGCTTCGAGAGGGGACTCCCCCCCATAATTCGTTCGCTGTTTCTATCCTAAATAACTATTGCTAAGTCCTAAATTTCTCTTTTAGTACTTTCAGCATCTGCACTTGCCTTGCAAATTTCTGTAGCTCCACCCACCATTCTATCACTCTACTTAGTCTCCCTACCTCATCTATATTCTGTGGTCATTTATATCCTACCCTAACTAATCTTATCCCTTTCGGCTCTAGCCTCTTGCTCTATTCTACACTTGAAAAGCACATGTTCAGCATTTTCTTCCCCTTTTCCACACTCGCATCCTATCCTATTTTAACTAAGTATGATCTAAAGTTTCCATGCCCCGAGAATAGCTGTACTACGTAGCTTTAATTTTCATATTCTGAATGAACCTTGCTACTGTCCTACCTGTGTTGGCGCGATTCCATCTCTCATCCCATGCCTTTATTACCCTTTCCTTTAACCTTCTCTTTACTAATGTTCTAGGGACGGTATCTAACATTTTTGGTATAGCTGCCTGTTTTGCTAACTCGTCTGCCCTCTCATTTCCCTCTATTCCTACATGTGCTTTAACCCATCTTATTCTTAACTTCTTAACCTTAACCTGCCATGTCTGTACCTGTAACCTGGTTGGGTTTCTCATACCTTCTAATGCCAATAAAGCTGATTCACTATCGCTATTTGGTGTACACTCCCCAAATGCAAAATCGTTGTCTCTAATGAATACTAGTCGCTGTCTAATGGCGAGGAGCAGCTTGCACTGGAAAATGGAACTCCACTCCCCTAATCTAAATTTCCCAATCTCTATTTCCCTCTCTTCGTTGTATATTACATATGCGGTCTCTGCTTCTCCATCCTCCGTTCCTGACCCATCTGTATAAATCTGTATTGCATCCTCATTTTCTTGTTCCTCCCTATACCTAACCGTAAACCTAACTTCCCCTATGTCTGCTGGATGGCCTATCTTTCTTATATCCACTTTACTTTCCACCTCCCTTCTTTCTAACCTTAATCCCTTCCTTATCTATCGTTACTGACCTTTAAACTAGCTCTTTGTCTGCCTGTGCTTGTAAATACAACTAGAGCGCTGTGATGTACAAATAACGGTATCAGCGCGATTTCTGATTAGAGCTTCTTTTATGGTAATTCTGAAATTGTTTGACATTTTTGTGTTCTTGAAGACAAGATTGCGATATGTGAACTAGAAAGTTTTTACCAATTGGTATCGAGTGTATTACAACTTGCAGTGTTTCATTTGCTTTTAAATCCGTCGAGCAAGCCAGTTTTAAACAGAATATTCTATTTTCGTGTCGGTAGAATCTTTAACTGACTTTTCTGGCTACAGATTAAGTAAGCGTACCTTTGTACCTGTTAGCGCTCCAATCATGGTAATGCTTTTTAGGTTTTCTCCAGATCTGAATGAAACAATTAAAATTGACTTTTATTCATAAACATGCAGTGTCTCCCCGTCAAGATGTTATTGCAAGCAAGCACTCGAGCTCTTAGATTAACACCGCGTGATCTGTTGGAAACTAAAGAAATACATTCTATTCAGTCATAGTACGATTGAACCGTGCAGTTATCATTAAATAAATAACTGTCTTTAACAGGGCTGTAGTTTTACAACCAGTAGTTAACTACCGCTTGCCTTTGACCGTATTTTTGTTGAAGCAACCAAGCAATATTTTCCAATTCGGAAAGATTTAACCGACAAGGGAAAATAATAATTTTGACTTTGTTTAGGGACATTGCAGAGCAAACTTCATTGGTTTTAATTCTAATCAAAATTCCATCGCGTGGGCACATAAATTAAGGCCTCCTTAAAACGATATTGATTGTTACTTTTGTTTATTACACAGCCTCTTATCACTGCGTTAGCCTCTACCGCACTAAGTATATAGATAATTCAAGTAGACAGAGAAACCATTAACGTTTATGTTTATGAATTTTTGTTTCATAGAACGCGTTTTGAATTCTCTAGGAATCTTATAGCGATATTTAACGGTGCCAATTTGAATGGTCTAGAACTATAGAAATATAATTAATACTGAGAAGGTAAATTAAGTTCTTTGATTTCCGTTTGTTCCATTGAATTGTCCAACGATATCTTCAGAATATTTTTTAATTTTTACAAGATTTAAAAAGTTGCACTGGTGGATAAGCCATTAGTATCTTTTTTTTGTACTTTCAGTTCACGAAGAAGATGATAAAATTTAAAATGTTGCAAAGTTCTATAGTATCACATTGTATTGTGAGTTCTATGAATATTGGCAAACATCAGAGTCTTATACTCTGACATCTAAAAAACGCAGCTTTAACGAGATATTCCAGCTGCATAAAAACATGAATAGTGGAGCAATTCTTAATGACGTCCTCTTTTACATAAAATTTCCATAAATCCCTTATGCAAGTTTTGGATTAAAATAATCGTGTTAACTTGATTTTTGTGAAGGATCCAAAATAACCCATTATTAAAACATTAATGAATGTTAATTATTATAAAGAAACTAAAACATTTTAGTGACATATCAAAATTATAGAAACTATATTTTGCATAGAAAAATTCCTTTGCTCAAAGAATTAAAAAGAAAACGGATATTTACTTTTCCAGATTACACACATCAAGGAAACTATTATCTAACCTTTCTTAGCACTTACTTGATAAAAACTAGAATCTCTGTAAATGTAACCTTTACCCTTTATTCCGAACAGATAGAGAAGCGGCAATAATTTTCAATTTAATTAAGAAGTTTGCTTTCGCAAACTTTCAAGAGAAGTTCGTCGCTTGGAAATGTGACAGTGGTCACTTTATTCTTTTGTTATTTTAAAATAAGTCATCTTCAAATTAAATCTATTCCACTCGATATCTCTAGAAAGATAAACCGGCACTAGTCATGTCAACTATGTATGTACATAAGTAAATTTCACAGATATTAGGGATCGATTGTGCATGCACATAAAGCAATTTGCTAGCGCAATGCATGATGCTTTCAATTTTCTAACTGAAAAGCAATTTGGATCGTATCTGTATCTCATAAAAATGAAGTGCTTTACAATCTTGAAACATGAAATTGCGTTTGCATAATCTCACATTCCCATTTTATATGAAACATTGAGTTTGATACCTGCAATTTATTTAAATAACACTTCGCCGATTTTCTGACATAAATCTTTTATATATTTTATTACAGCCTGAAATAATGTAAGTCATTCTATTACTTTTACTTTGATAATAAATACTAGAAATTCTTAAAAACGCGTGCAAGTGTGTTTAATTTGCATGTGCGCTTAGACGATCTATTTATATGTTGGATATTAAAAGAAAAATAAAATAAAATCTGATAAGATATTCAAAAGGTGCCCTCTAACTTTTATGTTACATCAACATTTTTATATTAAAAACCTTTGACAAATAAAAAGGATGTGTGTGTAGGAGGAAATATTTTATATAGCCATTATGACATTGTTAAAAAGAAAAGTTCTTTTTGTTGAAAACGTCAAAAGCTTTTGAAAAGTAAATTGAATTTAAATATATTAAATACTGGGCGGTCTATCATATTTACCTTTTTTATAGAGAGGCTTCTTGGATTAGGAATTCTTTTTAAGTTTTAAACATTTTATTAAATTTATTATTTTTGTGATGATATGAAACTGTGTAGGTGGAAATCAAAAGACCTTTAGTGATTCTAGAACAAAATTAATGAAATCCTACAGAAACTTCACTGAAGCTTTTAATATCAACGTATAGAAAGATTTCAAAATAATATCTGTTTAGGTATCTCAATCTGGTTTTCAAGGAAACCTGTAGGAAAAAATTTAAAAAAGTGAACTGGATAAGAATGTAGTGCAGAGTAATGACGGCAACCACGAAGGTTCACATTGTTGGACTATTTAAAAATTATAAGTTCAAAGTAGGGATGAGAATGATTAAAGAAAGAGGAATTCTTTCTGTATCATATCCAGAATCAGATATTAAGGCGTTACAAGGAGTTCCCTAGTTTTACAACAATCATGAAGTACAGGCCAAAGAAATATATATATCTATTATAAATGGAGTCAACTTTTGAGTCTTCAATTCTAAATATTGAAAGAAATATCCATGAACTAATCAAGGCTAGATTTCCTGAAGAAAAAATTGAACTTTTTAAGTTTGCCGAATTTTGACTTAAGAATTGTTTTAGCAAGAGGAGCGGACACACATTAGTAATGATTAGCTCCATAACTACGAGCATAAAACAGTTATTTTCTAAAAAAAACTTTTAAAATTGTAACACCTTTAACGTGAACAGATTTTCATTTATTTAAATAAATTACAAGTTTAATATTAATATTCTTCACTTCTGTCCAGCCTGTTGTTTGGGTTGCCTGCACTCAGGTGTTGCTCTCATACTTGATAATTGATTTTTATGTCAACTTTTGTCTGTAAAAGATTTCTTCTTCTTCAATACCGCCCATTAGGACTCAAAGAGGCATTTATTTAATTTTGTCTGTTCTTAGTTCTGTTTACCTTCTTAATTACAGACATGTTTTTGCGTTTGTTTATAAGCCCTGTATATATCCTTTATCTTTTAAATTCAAAACGTGAGGTATTGGGATTTTAGGAAGTTTTCCATACCACATGATTTTTTGAATGGCATATGGACTTTCTGATAAATCTTAAATTATCTGGACATCTTGGAGGCTCTAGTACAAGACTACAGAACTCATAGAACAAAATAGTTGTTGGCAAATTTGCTGTTTAATTTAAACCAGAAGTTGAACATTCCATGTACGTATGTGTATACACATTGTAGCAAGGGTTTGGCTTTGACTCGCAAGGTTTGGTGACGTTTAAATTCATGTTATTTCTACCTGGGTTAAATTCTTATTTAAAAAACGCACCTGCACGTGGAGCTTAGACATACCTTACCGTCCAGCCCTTTACTACAACTTGAGTTTTATTCCGAAAGTTCTAGCCCGTAACCTTCAGGATTAAGAGCCTCTCAGAGGTTCCGTCATCTCCTTTGCGTGCTTCGACTTCCACCCAGAGAACTCGAGGCTGATTAAATATAAATTCAGTTCCATCTTTCAATATAAATAGTAAGGTCAGCTTTTAGATTTTTACAATTTGCATGATATTTTTTATTTTTGATTCTATACTAGGGTGTTTAACTTAAGTCAGTTTTTAATCATAAAATAAGTACCTTTACTTACCATTTTTAAAACTTCAATTCCATTGATCACTTTGTGATTTTTATTACATTGAAATCATCAAACGTCATTATCATTTCAATTGTCAAACTATAACTTACATCGAGTAAAAGTGTAAAGTGGCCGTACTTACCTAAATTTAATTTTGTTTTACATTGCGTTTATGCCTATTCATCTAGGGCTTTTGGTTTGCGAACTTAATCGTTTGTGGGATAACAATAATATTTAGGTAAACGCGTTTAAAGGCTGTTGCTGCCTTTTGTCAAATGTTGGCAACATTGCTTTGTTAATTTTCGCACCTGGAATCTTTTTGATCTTGTTGTTTATGTTGTTTAATCTTGTGACTATTAAAATACATATTTAGTACACTATAGGAAAGTTTATTAATTTTAGCTTCGGAGGCACTCCTTTCTACCAGTGTCCTCGCGGAGGATAAAATTAGGTGTAAGGAACTGCCGCCCTCTAAATATTTATTTTATTTTTATTTCTTAGGTTCCTTTACATCTTACAGAATCCATAACGCAGTCATTGAGCTAGACCCGATTTACGCTAACTCTTTCCTAGTAATGAGCCTCTACCAACTCTAACATGAGCAGATCTTGAAAATTATTAAATCTAGTGATATCACAATTATCATGGGTGACTGAAAAGCTACGATCGGGAAAGGAAAATGTGGTAAATGGGTTGGAGAATATGGACTTGCCCAGAGAAATGAAAGAGTCTATACAATTCTGCCGAGAAAACGACTATTGTACATTTGGAAAGCCCCAAGGGACTCAGAACACAACATCATACAAAATTAAAGAGATTATGCTAGGGCTGCTCTGTTACTGTTGAGCCTATCTAGAAACCTATGACTGTAGGGTATAATTGTTATTAAGACAATTGAGCATCATCTTTTGTAAGTTTATTATTAAGGCGTTTTAAAGATATACGTTTTTAAATTAAACAACTTTTGAAACAAATCATGAAATCCAATAACGAACATTTCCGAGCAGTAATTTTCTATAATTTCAAGCATTTATTAAGTCGCCAAGAGTGTTTTGATGAGATGAAAAATGTGTTTGGTATTGAGAGATGTTCATGAGCTACTTTAAAACGCTGGTACAACGAATTTCGTTTTAGTCGTAAATTTCTGAGGGATGAGCATCGGGAAGGTCGCCCAAAAACTGCTGTTACTGAGGATAACATCAAGATTGTACAAGATATAATAGAGGAAGACCGTCATGTTACTATTCGGACGATTCAAGGAACCCTGGGCATTGGTGTGAAAGCTATCAACACTATCTTGCACGATCATCTACATGTACGTAAGCTTTGTGTTCGTTGGATACCGTACAATTTATCAGACGTTTAAAAGGCCGATCATGTGAATTAGTGCAAGGCCATACTCAAACGCTTTTCCCAAGGGTCGTCTAATCTAGTATACACTATTGTAACAGTCGATGAAAGTTGGGTATATTCATGTGATTTAGAGAAAAAGCAACAGTCGGCTGTTTGGATGTTCCAAAATGAGGCGTCTCCAACAAAGGTTGTCCGGGAAAAAAGTAGGAATGTGAAGATGGTTGCCACCTTTTTTGAATTTACTATTAATTCCAAATGGTACACTACTGTTTTTTTGCCCGAAGTCTTTCAAAAGGCCCGTGAAAGGCGATCGAGAGGAAGGCTTATCTTACATCATCATAATGTTCGTGCATATACTGCCGATAGAACATCAGCATATATAAGCGAGCAAAATGTCGAATTAATGGGTCATCCGCCATATAGTCCCGACCTAGTACCTCATGATTTCTTTTTGTTCCTACATGTTAAAGATAAGTTGCGAGGAATGTGTTTTACTTCGGCCGATGAAGCTGTCGTTGCTTTTAAAAATGGGGTAGATAACATACCTTCAGAGATGTAGAAAAAATGTTTCGAAAACTGGCTCTTTCGTATGAAAAAGTGTATTGACTGCTATGAGGAATATTTTGAGATTTTTTATAAACCAAAAATGTATTTTACTCTATGAGGCTCAACCTTAAGAAAGCAACCCTCGTATAATGATAAATAAGAGATATAAAAACACAATTTAATCAGCTAAGACATACTCACGAGCGGCTATTGGGTCCGACCACAATTCAGTAATTACTCAGTTCCGAATAAAACGCAAAAAAAAATGCCAAAATCGGCGCAGAAGCAATTCTTAGATGTCAATTGTTTAAAAGGTCAAAGCATTAAACAGAAAGCCCAAAGAGATTTTCAGTCAAACCTAAGAGAGATTGAGAAGATTGAAAACAAAACAGACATCGACGTCAATAAAACATTGGAGTGTGGTTAAAGAAGCCGTGCTTAAACCAACAAAAAATATTTTAGAGAGAGAAAAACCAAAGAAGCATAAAGAATGGATGACCGACGAAATTTTATGATTTATGGACTCTCGAAGAACATGCAAAGGTAAAAACGAAGAACAGTACAAACAAGATCAAAAGCAAAATTTGCAAAACTAAAAAGGCAATGGTTCGAAGACAAATATAAAGAGATAGAAGATCTAGACAGCAAATACGTTTAATTTGCATAATAAAGTTGAGGAAATGACCAACAGCGGAAACAGAAAACAAACAACAGTACTTGGACCAACGAGCAAACATTGTCATAGACATAAAGGAAGCACCAAAAACTTGGAAGAAATGCATAAAAGAATTATTCGAAGACGAAAGACAGATTTATTGTTTCGAAAACTTACAAGAAGAGACAGATCCAGAAATAACACCAGAAGAAGTTGCGCTAGTTAGTAAGTCATCATAAGATAAGAAATGGGCAGAACCAGATGAACTGCCATGCGAGATACTAAAGCTAATGCATGAAGGACAAATTTATTTATTGGCGGAATTATTTAGTAAGATCTCTAAACGGCATTATTCCACAAGAACGGTTACAACTGTCAACTTTTACCATTATTCCCAAGAAGGCATATGCAAGACAGTGCGGTGGTTACCGCAAGATCAGTCTCATGAGCCACACCTTGAAGATGTTCCTCAAAATAGTTCATAATAGAATCTCCAGAAAATTGTAAGCAGAGATTGGAGAATCATAATTTGGATTTCGAAAAGGTTTTGGAACCCGAGAAACACTTTTACCTTTTAACATTTTGACTCAGCGGTGGTATTAAAAACAAAGCAATTAAATGTTCGTGATATAATAATAATATCAAATCGCTATTAGAATCAAACAGCAGTAACACGGATCGAAAATGACCCAACGAATGAAATCCAAATTAAAAGGGAAGTCAGACAGGGCTGCATGTTGTCACTAATGTGAAGAGATAAATAATTACCTAGAAGAGACAAGATCAAAAGAAGCGTGGAAGGTAGTGAAAAGCCTGAGGACAAACGAGAAAACTCATACCAACCTACAGTTCATAAGCATGGAAGATTAGCAAACATATTAAAAACAGCTACTAAAAGAAGATCGGACAGAGTTCCAGGAACAAAACGACCACGACATAAATGATGTACATACATGCACGACCAGTAGATCTAGTCACTTGCGATGAGGTTCAGAGGGCAATAAAAATCTCCAAGAGCGGCAAAGCCTCTGGCCCAGATGCCATCAGCACAGACCTTCTAAAAGCGACACCAAGTATATTATTTGAACTTCTTGAAAAAACTATTTAATGCCTCTCTCAAAGGGCAGACGCTACCATCCGATTTCAAAAAAGGAATAATTAGTAACATCTTTAAGAAAGGCAGCAAAAATATCTGTTCAAATTATCGGGGCATCACAGTTCTCAGGTCCTTAGGTAGAGCGTATGGGAAAATCCTCAAAGAAAGGCTGGAAGTAGAATTTGCCGATGTTGAAGGACAAAGTGGCTTCAGGCTTGGCAGGTCGTGTATTGACAACATTTTTAGCATAAAGGAAGTTACAGACAAAAGGTTGGCGCACAATCTAGAAACTCACGTTATCTTTATTGATTTGCATAAAGCGTATGATAGCGTCCCTCTCGTAAAATTGTGGAAAACAATGAAAGCACAAGGTGTAAGTGGTTTATACATCAGGGCAGTAAAGAACTTTATACAAACAATACCGGGTCGGTTAAAGTAGGAAATCCATTATCACCGGAGTTTGCGAGCACAAAGGGTCTGAAACAGGGGCGCTATCTGGCGCCCACATTGTCTAAAATTTACATAAGCCAAGCTCTACAAGAATTGGAGAAGAAAATGTGGAAGCATGGGCGTGAAAATAAACGATAGCACCTTATATCCCCTACACTTTGCTGATGACCAAGTGATCTTTGCAGGAGATGGAGACAACGCGTGTTACATGCTAAGAAAGCTTAAAGACGAATACACAAAATGGGGCCTACAAATAAATTTTCAGAAGATTGAGTATATAGTATTTAGAGGAACAGGAAGAGATCTGGAAATGGAAGATGGATCGGCTCTAAAATGCTGCAAAAAGTATAAGTACTTAGGAACCACCATCTCGCAAAATGGGGAAAGTAACGAAGAAATAAAACATCAAATAGGAAAAAGCCGAACATCAACAAAGCAACTTCACCCTATTTTATGGAACAAAACTATCAAAAAAATACAAAGAAGAGGCTATACAAATCTATTGTAGAAATCATCACAGTATATGGGGCAGAGGTGTGGGAAATATCGAAGAGAGATGAAGGAAGACTGAAAGCCATAGAGATGGATTTTTGGAGGCGGAGCTGTGGCTTGACGAAAACTGATAAAGTTAGAGACCAAACAATAAAACAACAAATGGAGGTCACGATAGATATTCTAGATACTATAGAGGGTATGGACACTTATGACGAATGCCGGAGGTCCGGGACATCCCCGGGCCGACTGTTCTCACTAGGGTTTTTCCGTGGTTTTCCCTAGTGGTCAAGGCAAATGCCGGAACAGAAATTTCCACGGACCCACCACCAACACCGAACTAACGCGCCGCGTCACCACCCCTTCGCCTCCGATGTTACCACACCGAGGAACCGCCGCTGCACCACCACCCCACAACACCAAACTGCTGCTGCCGCTACACACAACTACCGCAGCCACACAATAAACACACACACACACACACACACACACACACACACAGGATGAGCGCGAACCGAACCGTTCTCTAAGTCGCTGACGCCACAAAATTCCTCCCCTCATCAGGCTGAAGAAGCTCCACGAGGAGCTTAAAACGGCCTCCCGCCTTCGGCGGGAATTTAACGATTGACTTGACTTGACTTGACGAATGCCAAATAAAAGATGGCTCTCAAAAATATGGCACTGGACACCGCCTCAACGAAAACAAAGAGGCCGACAGAGACTCTCGTGGAATGATGGTGTCAGACAAACTATGCAGGACAGACAAATCAAAGAAAATGATTGGCAAGATAGCAGTAGATGGAAATTTGGATGCAAGACACGCCGAATGGTGTAGCTCAACTCGCTAGATATATAAAGATCTTAAAGTTATGCTTTGCGTGTTTACTTAGCAGCAATTTTTGATAATATCGTTTAACTCATTCTGCATAAATTCCTGTACTCTTCAGGAATGCATTTAGGTTTCTTCAAGAATCTATATTTCTTCTTTCCAGGAGTTGACTCACTTGACTTATGTCCTGTAGTTCCTTCCGAAGCATAGGGCTTCCACGAATTCCCTCTATCTGTCTCTGTCCTGGCTTCCCCACTGCACTCATCTCCTCTTCAATGGTTCTCCTCCATGTCTTTCTTGGCCGCTCCACTTTCCTTTACCCTGTGGGTTTCAATCCAGCGCAGCTTTTGCAATTACTTGATCTGGTTTTCGTAATGTGTGCTTTATCCACTTCCACTGTCTTTTATTTGCCCTTCAATTGGCTCGTGCTTGGCTCTATTTCACAGTTCTTCATTCGTAATTCTGTTGGGTCAGCACACTCCCATGATTCGCCTCAAACATCGATTAACGAAGACCTGAAGCTGCTTTTTAATCGTCGTATTCATTTTACGTGTCTCACATCCATAAAGAAGAGTTGGTAATAAAAATTCTTAGTTTCACCTTCTTTAAGAGATTTCTATTTTTCCATATTTTGTGCAACTATAAAAAGCGCTGTTCGCTCTACGGATTCGGGCCTTTACGTTTTCTTTTGTTCCACCTGTCGTTGAAACCGTGCTCCCAAGATAGGCGAATTCTTCTACCTACTCTATTTCCTCACCTACTGGAGCTAATCGATTGGGGTTTTGTGCATTGATCCTCATCTCTTTTGTCTTTTTAAAGTTGATCTTCAAATGTGCCTTCTTTACAAAAGCTTTTTCACTTTTGATTCCATATCTCGAAAATGTTGACTCAGCAGACAAATGTCATCTGCAAAGTCCAGGTCTTTCAACCTCTCCCTTAACCTCTACCGAATCTTTCTCTTCTGTTGCCTAACACTGATCTCATCACTCTGTCAAGGACAAGGATGAAAAGAGTAGGTGAGAGTATGCAATATTTGTTTGACTTCACTGGTTACCTTTAGAGGTTCGGATTTCTTCCCGTTGTGTAGGATTTCGCGCTGACAGTCTTCATAGAAACTTTTAAATATGTTTATAATCTTTTATGGAATTTCACAATTTCGCAAAGTGTTCTAAATATAACTGTCCTTAACAGAGTCAAAAGGATAAAGGTAGCGTACAAAGGACTGTCCCATTCCAAACTCTGTTCAATTATTATTCTTAATGTGTTGATAAGATCTGTGCAGCTTCGATTTTGCCTACAGCCAGCTTGTGCCTTGCGCAAATCTTGATCTACTACTAAACCTACACGTTCTAACATTTTTCTGCAAAGCCACTTTAAGGGGTATGATAAAAAAGTGATGACCCTTCAGTTATTGCAATTTGTAAGATCACTTTTCTTTGGCAATTTGGCAGCAATCCTTCTTTTTACTCTTCCGGTATTTTCTCCTCTTATCAGGCCTTCTGAAATAAAGGTAGTAGCATTTCTGCGGAGATTGATTTTCCTGCTTTTAGGATGACATGTCAGAGGGAATGTTATCTGTACCTAGGGCCTTCCCATTTTTTGTTTGCATTAGTGCTGCTTGTATTTCGTTTAATGTCGGAAGCTCCAGTATGATGCTGGGATTTAGGATCTCCAGAACAGTTTCGGATACTCCACCAGTATCGTTGCTGAGAAGCGCTCCACCTGCACAACTGGTCCTGCTCCAACGACAGTAGCTTGCTGTTAGTATCTCTTACTGGTCTACTAACACTAAATCTCTTTTACGCTAACTGTTTTGTTATCTAACACAACTCCCCCCTAGCAGCGGTTTTTCCCCCTTCTTGACGAGTTCTTCACCAGTTTCTTTTGTCTCTTCTTGTATTCAGTTCTATTTCTTTGTTTTTTGCTGAGTGCGCTGCTTGGGCCTCCGCAGTTTACTATTTCGTCCTGCTGCTACTGATTTGTTGTCTTTGCCCAATAAATTCCTACGTCTTGTTTGACATTCACCCTTTTTTTCTACTACTTTTGAAGCCAAGAATGCTCTCACTAGTCTTCTGATAGACGGCTTTAATTTCTTTCCAGTTTCTTCCAAGGAGTCGGGGGTGGTTCCTAGAAGATTGAAGCGATTACTTAGTTTAATTTTAAATTCTTCCCGCTTCTCTGGGATCTTGAGCTTGTCAATGTCATATTGCTTGCTTTGCTCAAATTTCTTGTTTGGAGCTGCAATCTTCATTTCTATCTTTGCTATAACGCGATGATAATCCCTTTTTGTTCTTTACGTCATTCAGTGATCCTCTGAAGCTTCTGGAAACTGCAAGAGAATCAATTTGGTTCTGGATTATGTGATCAGGTGATCTCCAGGTTTATTAAGAAAAAGAACAAATTTTGAAAGAATGTAGTTCTTACTGTTATTAGCACATAACAGACTGGTAATAAAATTCGTAGAGTCGAATTTGAATTATGACTTAGCACATTTTGTCTGAGAAATAACTCAAACTTGAAACAAATCTAGAGAAGAACATTTTGAAATCCGACTTACTTGCAGTTTGCCTTGAGAATCAATTGAATATAAACTAATCCATCGCAGTAGTACATTATTCTATTCTGCTTTAAATTTAGATTACTAAAGTATTACGTTTGTTGTGTAGATTTTAGAATAACGTTCTTCGTGTTTATTTTAAAAA
>VTPC01000543.1:0-35818 GCA_011009095.1 Ignelater luminosus
AAAAAAGCTTCTGAAGTTTTAATTACGTTTTTAAAAAAAGCCCGCATGACGATGCTGTTACCAATGCTCTGCAAAGAAACAGCAGCCACTCGCAAATCTTGATATCAGAAACATGAAAACTCTTAAGTGAATTTCCAACTTACCTTTTGCTGGAAGCGGCTCTACAAGTTAGGGTTGGGTAGTCTCTAGAGGGCCTTGTAGAAGTGAATACGCGTGTATGTAAACAAAGCCTGGAATGCTCTTGCTCAATACAGAAAGCAAAGTAATTTTGCCTCCTGGGGCCAATTAAGATCTTACCTTCCTAGATAGTTTGAGATAGATGGCGAATGAATATGACTACTTTAAACTTCTATGTAAATGTGATCCTTATTTGGGTTGGGTTTGATCTTTAAAGTCTACCAGTTATCCCAACAACGTAGTGTAGTCAGTAAACATTCTCAAAAACATTCCGCTTACCTTCAGATGATTGCTCTTCTGCATTCTTCTTTATGTACATATTTTTAGGTTCCCTTAAAACGTCTTTTTATGATAAAATAGATACTGTAAATCGTCAATGTCTACTGCTTTTTCACCTTCACGCCGATGATACATCCTGAATTTGATTTAGCTTCAAAGTTCTTTTCTAAACATGTCGTTAATAAAGTGACAAGCTGATCCACGATATTGAAAGGTAAGCTGTGTGACGATATAGAAGCTGCCCGGGCTCATTCTCTTCTCTCTTATTTTCTTTTCGTACTAAGCATGGTATTTTTTCCAATTTTATAAAAGGCATTACCTATGGCTAAATAGCAGCGTACATCCACACATAAAAGTATAATTTCAAAATAATGAATGATTTAGACATGCCCTGGAGATACCAAACCATGTGTAGCATGTTTGGCACTGTTAAGAAGGTGAATGAAAAGCGAAGTCCGAGTTTGCGCGACTTCAGGTGATCCGTGGCAGTGTGCAATCCGACCGGTGTCCTTATTTAGTATTTCTGAGATCATTGGAAGACGAAGAGGAATTTTTGACTACTGTAGATTGTCTATGGATTGGCAAAACCCTACATTTAGCCACTGCATACAGCTCGTTGAAGGGCATAGTCCGCTCCATGTTCGTAATTAGCTGTTTAAGAAAGTTAATGGAAGACAGATCCCGACCCGTTTTCAAACAAAGGAGACCCTGATCGGTGATTGCCGGAGACAGACGGAAATATGAAAAAAATGAAAGAGGGTAAAATCATTAGGCAGATGTTCAATGGAAAAACTACCAGAAAGAAATCAAAAAAAATACCAAGAAGAACATGGCTGCAAGAAGTGAGGAAGCTATCTAAGATAGAAAAAATTGAGAGGAAATATAGAGAAGTACGTAAACAAAGAAGGTCAATGAAGGGGAAAATTCAAGGCGACTTTGTATTTAGTTCTCTTAGAAAGTTGCTGGGAGGGGGGGAAGCAGACCGGCCTTAAGCAGGTAGCTCTTTGGAGAGCGTAGTCCGACACGTGTTCGTATTAGTACCTTGAGAAGGTTATTGGAAGAAGGGGTCCGGTCCGTTTTCAAACAAAGGGGACCCTAATTGCTGGTCGCCGCAGGCAGCTACGCGCGTTTTGCTCCAGGAAGATTAAAAGAAGATCACTGCGGAGCGACGCTTTTTCAAACACACTGTATCTCAGAAGGATTTTGTTGCTTTTTTTGGATGGCAATATATGTGAACCACAAAAGAAACAAATTAAATAATAATGACTATATTTATGAAAACTAATTTATTATGAACTATGGGAACTGTTTATACGCACATTGAGAATAAGTCAGTGTCTGATTAATTAAGATTTTAAGCTTACAAGTAGATGTAATAAAATCTTTAAAGACCCTCAAGATTTGAAGCTTCGATTTTTCCTTGGTACCACCCATAATATTAATTTCACCAATTTTTAGTCCTTTTAAAGTTTATTAAGCTAGAAAAAAATCCGAGATTTCTCTTCATTACTCTACAAACCAAAAATAATAAAAATTTATAGCTAGTTCAGTTGCTGTTTTTTTTTTATTCTCTGTAGCTTGCAATTTTTTGTTTATAGAAAGGTGTATTCGTGTAAATTAAAAGATTTTCAGGCTTTGTTATGATTAATAAAGTTACGTAATAACTTAATACAATGTAGAAACATAATTTTCATAAAATAATAATGTTAAGTTATTACTAGCAGCAAATAGCTTTGGAAATTGTTTCTAACCAAGTTCTCCCTTTGCGGTTTTGCATAGTTTCCAGCCATTAGTGGATTTAAAAGGTGTTTAGCGGGCTGGAAATCGTGCAATGTAACCACAAATAAATTTTCATTATGTAAAAGTACACGTGGAAGTTACACGATACGAAAATCTCGAAAGTAGAAAACGAACAGAATTTCAATTACGTTTAATTTAATTACAGTGCACAACAGTTACATTTTCGAATGCCAGGTTTACAAAACTATTTACTTTCTACATCACCCTGATCGGTACCGTGAAAATTTGATCAGTATAATCTTGTAAACAAGCTTGTTTACTTACAAAAGTTCCAGTTTTTCCTAGTTATCATAAATGAATTGTCCTGGTGGCGCCGATGGTCGATCGACTGCCGCCGGAGACAGCACGTAGGGTCAGGAATTGTATATTATGTGATTTATATACTATTGCTTTGTGAATGCAAGACTAAAACTGTTAAATAATTACGTGTGTAATTTTGTTGCAGGTGTGCATGGGGGGCGATGGGTGGCACTGCGGCTGAGGGGGGGTTGCGAAGGCGGATGCCGTTACGGCGGTACCACGGTGGACCTGCTGTGGGCGCAGGGGCGCTGTCCACCCGGGCCATGCGCTACTACCGCCTCTGGATCTACACTTGCAACACGGCGCTGCTGGCTGGAGCGATAGCTTTTTGCGGAGCTGCAGCCCGTACCCTGGTCTTCGACTATCGGCGTCTGCTGGTGCCATCCCTGGCTCTCTACCAACCGTCGTTTCTCTACGCTTACTTAGCCCTAGCCACCCAGGGTGGTGCCTTACAGCTCCTCGGATGCGTAGGAGCAATACGTCTTTCGGAAAAAATGCTAAATGCATACTGGCTGCTTTTGCTAGTGCTGCTCTTCGGCGACGTCGTGCTGGGAGCTTTCTGGGCTTTTCGCTTTGAAAGAGTATGCCAAGAGCTGCGACCGGCTTTACGCATTAAAGTTTTACAAGAATATAGCACAGGCGGTGATTTAGTAATGCTCTGGGACCGCCTTCAAAAAGACAGCGAATGCTGCGGCGTTACAGGGCCTGGCGATTTTAATAACGCTAATCGTACGGGCTATCAAGTGGAGATGCCTCCAAGTTGCTGTGCAGACCCACCAAGAAGCGCTAATGAATCCAGATGTGCCCGACCGTACTCGTCGGGATGCGATGAACGGCTGCTTGCATATCTGCGAGATACCGCTTCGCTCCTCGCCATTTTAGGTAAGAAAAGTTAATTATAAATTCAATTTGGCGATTAAATCTTATCTCTATTTAACTTACTTTAATATTAACACAAAATCGTGTACTGTTACCTTCTTTTGTTAATTTCATTTTAAAACTTAACGAGACCGTATCCTTTTTAATCGCACTAATGTAATTATCACAAATCTTCTTGCTTTGAGTTGCTGCAATTATCGCAACTAATTAGATTCCTGATTCACATTTCAAAGTGGAAAAAGGGGAAAAAATGGGAAGCACAAATTTCGGTCGGTAAATTATCTTTATCATATTTTCCTACTTCCAAATAACTCAATTTTATCCAACAACTTTTTGAACTACATCCATTTTTCCAATAATTGAATTAAGTATAACATTTTTCTTGTTATCCAATTTCTTGTGTAATTATTTTCGATTTTCCTTTCTTTCTTTTTCTGTACTGAAAATACGCTTTAAAGTTTTAAAGAAATTCAGTTTCTATTCTTACTTCTTGCTCATTCCTATTGAGAAAGTGTCTTAGCGTCATTTCATTATTTCTTCTGAAATCCCATCAAACTTCTAACCCTGATTTCTTGCATTTTTTCAGATGCGGTAACGCAATACATAACGATCAAAAAATTAATTTTCCTTGAATTCCTTGTACATTTGTCAACCAGATGTAAGATAACATCAGATCCGCTTTCATTTCGTATTTGGCACCACCAGGAATGCACAGTTTTTAAATTATAAAAGATGACAGTTCAAAGTTCGACATTGTTTCCATTTCTTCCAGTTCTCGCTTATTTCTATAATAACGTAATTCATATGTTGAGATAGTCGCTGCTATCACAAATGATGTAGGCAAGTTATGCAAAAAGAGTGTTTTGATAAAAACCGTTCAATGAACAGAAAGTACTGATTTATTCTAATTCTTTGGTGATAAACATATATGAAATCTCTCTCCTGTAATTGCATAACTATATGGTATCAGAAATTTATTCTGAATGTAGGATTCCTTCTATCACCAAACCTAATCACAACCTACATCATGGTCCAAATTTATACAGAGCTTGTTTGAACTGTTTATGTCTGTTTCGTGTTTTGCAATTGTGCAAAATTTTTATCGGATTCATTTTTCCACCTTTGGACGGCCCTCATTCACAGAGAGACAAATCGAACTTTCTGTTCACTTCGCGCACAGTTGGAACCAGTTGCCTGATTCTTCTCTAGATTTGCGTAAAGTTTGCTCTCGAACTGATACTATTTCTGTTCATGGCCCAGATTTGCGTAGAGTCAATTCGAGTTGTCTTTGCTTTTTCCAGGTTCATCAAGAGTTCACTTACGGTTACTGCTTCATTTCACAGTCCAAATACGTTTTTTTCAGATATTTTTTCCGCGATCCAAATTCTTACAAAGTCAGTTCTGATTGTTTGTCTCTTCTCAGAATTCTTGTATAGTCCATCTGCTTCTTTTTTGTACAGAATTCGTTTGAGATGGTTTCTTTTGTTATGAATTTGTTTAAAGCAAGTTCGGAATTTCTCTTTTGTTCTTTCCATGATTCAAATTAACTCGGAATAAACTCTGAGTCGAATGATTTTTGTTCATTGGGATTTTGTGTTTTCTTTTTTTTTACACAAATTATTGTAGTAGGTGTCAGTTGAGTTGTTTGTTTATTTTTCACAATCGCATATAAAGCGTTTCTTCCTATAGTTCAAAATTGTGCAGTCTGGTCAAGTTGTCTAATTCTCCTTTAGATTTGTGGATATCATATCTAGCATTTGTTTTATTTTGTTTACTACTGAATTCGCGCAGTCTGCTCGAGTTCTTTGTTGGTTTCCTAGATAGGTAGATGTTCTCCTTACCCAAATTCATGTAAAAATCTGTTTTTTCTTTTCTCCATGGCTTGAGTCATCAGATTATTTTCTAAGATTAACCGTTTTGTCTTTGATTCAAAATTGCACATTATCTTATTTTTCTGCACTGCAGATAAATTTCAATAATGTCGATTCAAATTGTTTATTGTTTCAGTTTTTTTAGATTCGTGCAGAGTCCATACTAAATTTGTCTTTTTTGCAAAGCTTATTTAGGAGCTAACTATAATTCTTCTTTTTCACAGATTAAACGCATGCAAAATTTATTCAAGTTACTTTGTTCTGCTTTGTGTCTAAATTCACACAGAATTTTCTCAAGACCGGTGTTTTTCTTTTTCTTATTTGCGTCAAGTCAAAATAACGCCTGTTTCTCCCGTAGATCTGTTGAGATCCCACTGTTCTCCTTGCCGCAGCCACATTTTGTGCAGGTTAGAATAAACTACCCGTCTGTCTTTTAGATGTTTACAAAGTTCATCTGGGAACTGTCGTTTGTTTTTTTACCGAATTGGTTTTTTGTTTTTTTTCTGGGTTAGTGTAGAATTCATTAGGAATTTGACGTTTTTCTTTTTTACAATACAAATTCGTGCAGAGTCGATTTGCTTTTTCCAGATTTAGACATATTTTGCCTAGAGTCTATTGACCCTTGATTCTGTCTTGACTAATACAAGTACATAATCTGTTTGCTTGTTTCCTCCAAGACCCAAATTCGTGCAGTTAGTTCGAGTTACTTCTTTCTTTTTCCTGTATCGTGTATAAATTGCTCGAGTTTCTTTACTTTTTTCCACGGTTCAACTCGTGTAGAATTGTCTTGAATTGTCCGTTTCTTTTCTAAATTTATGCGGAATCTGTCTGATATCGTCTTATCACAACACGAATTTGTGCAACACTCATTTCAATCTACTACAACCCGAATTAAACTACGAATAATTGTTTCTTATTTAAATTCGTTTAGAAGACGTTCAGAATCCACAAAATTCGACACTAACTAAAGCAATCTATAGATATTTTCCAATTCACAAATTCTTCAAATCCAATATTGCTATCGGATAGTGTTATTTTGTGATTTTCAAGTGGTCTTCTGCTTGACAAACCTTGAAAGCAGACCAAAACTCAAACCCAATCTTATATGGAAAGTAGTTCAGTGGCTGTTCTCAATTCTGTTAGGGAGTGTCTCAAGTGGATACCTTCTGAACATAACTTAGAATTTATCAATAATTGAATGTCTTCCTTCTTGGCAAAACCATTTTGTATTTTCAGTTTTTTGAGAAGTTTCGATCCTCAAAACTACTGGTCGTTGGAAACTCTTTTCATTGACATTCTCTTTTTCCAAAAATATCTTTAAACATTTTTAGTAATAGAAATAGAAGAGTTCGCAGTGATATTTAATAAGGTGTTGAAAGAAACCTTATCAGCAAAGCACCTTGCATTTTATTATTTTTTGACAATTTGGAAGCCGACTCTGCTTTCTTTTGGCAATATCAGTCTTTGTATCACAAATTCACTGTTTTCCCCAAGGTTCAAACCAGGAACAATGATCATTTTTCTGGTAAGTACAGTAGATGCTTTAATAAATGAGTTGTGAAGATGTCTAATGTTATAATCTATGGGGTTTATTTAAGTCTCCTTTCTGTAACTGAATGCGCAAGTAGTTATGGCAGTTGTCTGAAAGTCCTTTGGGCTGCATTGGAATTGGCGTCTATAATAATGTTTTTAATTATAAGAACCCTTAATTATTTTTCGATCACGTGCAACAACAAATAAAAATCAATTGACAAAAAGTTTTCACAATTTAACTGGAAATAGTAACCAACCTATTGGTTCTATGTCACTTGGGTTTTATAAAATAGGTAGCTTTGATCATATCGGTTATTGGCTGATCGGTATTACTTCCAGCTCAAACTTTTTCTAAATTCTTATTAATAGAACCTTCTGTTTAATTTAAAATATATGGTCTTTGTACATATGCACATAATTATCAAAGCCAACCAAGATATTATTTTCACTTCTAAACTGCTGACGATATGGTTTAAATTATTTTTTAAAATTTGACGTTTGATACGACGAAAATTTACAAATTTTTAAAATAAATAATAAAGTTTATAACACTACTTTGAAATGTTGCCAATTTTAACCCAAGGTTGCTTTGATTATTAAGGAAGGAAAAGGTAAACCTTGAAACTGACAGTATTAAGTCTTAATATTTTAAAAGGTATTGATTTCAGTAATGATTCAAATGGGGTATTTTGAAGAGAATTGAAAATGAAGAAAATGTTTTAAAAATAACGTCGTTATTGCCTTGTTTTGAATTAGCAAGAAATTTCATTATTTACACATAATTTGGAATTCAACCTTTGCCAGAATTTCCGTCACACTGCTGCGTATTTTTCGCTACATCTTATTTATTAATCTGTAGATTTCAGTAAATTCTCAAGCAAATATTCTGCAAAACTTTGTTTTACTGAAAACTCGATACTGATGAATTAACTTCGTTTTATTATTAAATACAGCTTTAATCAGTTGTACACTTTGTTAGTGCCTCACTTAGTTAGAAAGTCTTACCAACTTGTGCAAGATTTACTACTTCAAAATTAGGTCAAATCTCAGAAAATATAATAATATATGCGGAGCATAATATAATTTTCCTTATTTACAATTATTACTTTATCTTTGTCTTTTATACTAAAGTTATGGTAGAGATTCTTCAAGAAGATAAGAAATCGGATGTAGCAGGAAATAAAGACAAAAACGCATTTGTGAAAACAACATCAATTGAAGTCTCTCATTAAATTGTAAAAGTACTAACAACTGTCGATTTTTTATATCGTGACTTAGTTTTTAGCTTCCAGATTCTTTAACAAAGATAAAGCAAACTTCGTAAAGTGCTTAGGGTTTATCTTGTTTTTAAAGTTTCGTATCAAAATGTGCATAATGTTTGTTTTTGTAAAGTTCTTGTTCTAAAATAAGAAATGAAGCTCGCAGTTCTCTTCGACATAACAAACACACATTCCAGTTGTGTTGAAATAAAATTTAGAGAGAGAGTAAATTAATTAGAAAATATTATTAAAAATAAAAGTTCACCATTAGTGTTATTTTTGTTGTAAATTTTGCAAACAAAGAGCTTTTATCAGAATATCGATTTGTTGTGTTACATGAAATACTCCGTTACTTTATACCACAATTTTCGCTAACCTAAAAATATTATAATCTAGTTCATTAACAATGCAATATTTAAAATTAACACACACACTGGGTAAACGATGATTCAGTATTTGATACCATGCAAATATTACCAGTGCTCAAAATAAACGTTCCTTTGTAAATCTGAGTTGCAGTAGTAATTGATGATTTGTCAATGAGGACGACATAACTGTAGCGCTGTAAAAAACCTTAGAAAAAAAATATTGATAGTGAGTTGAACAAAATACTAAACTATAGATTTTAGAGCAGACAATCAGGTAATGATTCTAGCTTAAGTATCCACTACTACAAAGGTTCAGAAACCGGCGCTTTTATGCTGTATCATTGCATAAAAAAATTATAAGAAGCTTTAGAATGATTCATTGGCTGTAGGAAGAAACTTAAAGTTAACTCGTAAAGACTATATAAAAGTATCACTAACGGCTCGTACTTGAAGCTCGAACGCGTAACCCATTATGCCATTGAGAGTAAACTGAAGCACGAAAGTCGATATATCTAACGTTACGGTTGTCTTAGCAACGATAGCAATTCTACAAATGCAATTGATGATAAATGAAACTGCCCCTACTATACAGAGTGTCCTTTAAAGGTGTTTCGTAAATTTAGATATAGATTCAGTGATGAAAGTCATATAATAATAATAATAATAATAAAAATGTTTATTGAACGTAATAATACAATGTATATTTAAAAAAAAGAAAGATATTAACGTTCAATGGGAAAAAAGGTCAGCAAGGCTGTTTTTCACTTTCTCCCTTACAAAATAAACAAATAATTAAATATCACAATTTCTGGAAATCTAATAAACAATTTTTAAAACGTCTTTTGAACTGAGCTGTTGAAGTACACTCTTGAAATAAATTTATATGACTATTAAATATTTTAGGCGCTGTAAATTCATAACAACATTTAAATTTGTTAGTTCTGTGCTTAGGTATTGTATACATATCCATGTTACGTAAATCACAACTATGTATTGTTGTTCGCTTAACTAATAATTTATATAAATAACATGGTTCTTTTGATTTTAAAACATTAAATAGGACTGTTCCATACAAAAGTGTAAATCTATTTTCCAATTTTAAAATATTTAAACTGTTATAATGAGGCGTAATATGTTCTCTTTTATTAATTTGATATGCAAACCTTAAACAACAATTTTGAAGAATTTGCAAGGTACTCTTCATTCAAGATGTTAAAAAGTTGAAATAGACGGAACTGCAGTAATCAAGATGATGTAAGATAAGGGCGTCAACTAAATTCCATTTTACATTTGGCGGTAAAATATCTTTAAATTTCCACAAAGACTTTAATTTCATGTAACACTGGCTGCACTTTTTGACAACATGCCTTTCAAAATTTAGATTATGGTCTATAGTTAATCCAAGATCGCGGGAACCTTCACTAGCATTTAGAATAGAATTATTTAACATAATTTGGTTTCTAGCATTCTGTTTAGCTTTATAAATTAAATTTCTTGTACCAATACACATCACGATGGTTTTTTCAGAGTTTAGACGCAATCCGTTCTTTTTCGACCATTCTAAAATATTTTGCAGATTAAGATTGAGCTCTGTAATTAAGTCATTACTTTTTTCTGGTAAACACGATTTATATATTTGAGTATCATCTGCATATTGGTGAATATCCCATTGATGTTGCAAAGAATTTGGAAGATCAGCCGTAAAAATTGTGAAAAGGATAGGTACCAAAACGCTTCCTTGAGGGACACCATAATTCATTTCAGTTTCTTCAGAAATCTTATCATCAATTTTTACCATTTGAAACCGGTTTGTCACATAATTTTTAAACCACTGCAAATCTTCATATGAGATTCCATAAAAATGCAATCTAAAAGCACAAGATAAGTGATTTCTGATTTATCGATGTTTCTCGCTATATCTGTAGTTATCTTAAGCATTGCGGTGGTAGTGCTGTGATGTTTACGAAACCCAGACTGAATAGGTGGCAATATTTCATTCTCGCAAATATATTCAGTTAAGAATAAGCAAACAACCTTTTCTAAGATTTTTGACATCGTGGGTAATATACTAATTGGTCTAAGGTCTTTTAATTCACTTGCTTTAGTCACTTTTGGTAATGGATTAATTACAGCTTTCTTCCAGATTGCAGGGATGGTACCAGTTTTAAGCGAGAAATTAATGATATGTGTTAGAGTATATATGCAAAATGGTAATACTAGTTTTAACATTTTTAAATTTATATTGTCAATTCCACAAGCGTTAGATGTTAATTTACTTACAATTTTGGTTACTTCTTCAGCTGTTATTTCTCTAAATAAGTCAGTTGGAGGGTTGTTATTAAATCTATTGTTAAGGAAATAATTCATTGTATCATTATCAACAACCACATTCTGAACAATATTTGTAAAGTAATTGTTAATTAAATTAGCGTTCTTAATTTCCTCTGCTATTTCTCATTGAGGTTTTAAGTGAACATTCCAAGAAGCAAAGTTTCTCCATAACATCTTTGGATTACAACGGTTAACATATAATTGATCTTTAATAAAAGCAATTTTTTCATTCTTTGTAGCAACAGATAAGTAATTTCGTAAATGCCTTTCAAATCAGTTTCTAATTTGGTTTTTGAATACTTTTTATACGCTTTGTGTTTTGCATTAATTATTACTTTTAAAGCATCCGTGATGTAAGGACGTTTTCTACTACGTAACGTGGAAGATTTTATAGGTGCATGGATATTAAATAACTTTAAAATTTGATTGTTAATATAATTGACTTTGGAATCAATGTTATCTAATCTTTCCACGTAATCCCAATTGATTGCAGCTGCATCATGTTCAAAAGCACTTAATACAAAATTTCTGTAGCAACGATATGTAATTCTTTTAGGTAAGACTTTCTTTGTAGTATAATCTAATTCACAGTATGTTAACATATGATCTGTTACATTGATTAAATCCAAGTTTTTACATTTTGTAACAGTAATATTGTTACTAATACATATAATATCTATCAAAGTTGCACTTATATTTGTTATTCTGGTAGGTTGAGTTGCAATCTGTTTCATGTTGAATGAGTTAATCAAATTGTTAAATTTTCTCGAAAATGATGAATCACAATTTAAATCAATATTTATGTCTCCAAGTACTACAAGATCATCGACTTCCATCATTACATGCGAAAATGATAATTCCATTTCAGCAAAGCAGGCATTATATATTTTTGGTATATACATATATATAGCGCCGAGACCTATTTTAGTGTTCTTTATCGTTATTAATACCCAGAGTTGTTCCGTATTTATTGACGTAGAGAAATATATAGATATAGCCTTAAAATTTAAATTGTTCAGAATATACCAACACAGTCCACCACGTAATAATTCATATCCCAGTATATGTATTGAACTCGATGGAAAATCAGGGCATAACCACGATTCCGAGATAGCTATTAAATGAAATTTATTTTCATTTTCATTAACAAAGTCACAAAATGTATCAAAACTTGAAACTAATGATTGTATATTTATGTGCTATACGTAATGCCTTATGTTAATTGGAAAATTTTAATTCTTCTATTCTATTTTCAATATAGTTATTAACACTACTTTTATGTTGTACTTATCGATTTTGAACTGTTTGCTGAATATCTACTAAATTAGCTTTTGTTTTGAAGGTACCTCTTGAAAATTTTTACTTGAATCAATCTTATTACCATTATTATTTTTATTTACATAGAATTTACGCACAGCAATACCCTCAGGCCAAAATGAAGCATTCAAGATTTTTGATAAGTGTTTCACATTAATTGTGATTTTAAACGAACTGTAAGAATCGGGAAATTTTGATTTTAATTCCATAATATTTACTTCTGGTATATTAGTGTTGTTAAGTAATTGCTGCAATTTAGATTGGATATAATTAACAATCTTATCTTTATTTACAGCGGGATTTACTCTAGTAAGATGAACATTTGAGTATTTCTTCCTTTTTGCAACAGATATAAATTCATTGTTATTTGAAACAGAATTTGTTGATCCTGTACCTATTATCAGTTTATTTTCATTTTATAACTTCTTGTTATGTCTTACCGCTTCATTATTATGAGAGACCGAATTCGAAGTTAAAATTGAGGGTTTCTCATTTTGCGAGGTATGTAAGGAAAGATTTTTGTTGTTATTATTATATGGTACTGCTGTAGATGGTTTCTGATTATTACCATTTTTTGCTACATTTGAATAGCTTTTTGCATCACATGAGGGTCCATTGCAATTTTGGTTATTAATGTATTTTGGATTTGTGAGTAGTCTAATTAGATCAATATTACTGGATTTTAGCACATCAATTTCGTTTCTTAATTGTACTATCTCATCTTTTAGTGATTTAGTTTCTTCATTAACAATTTTTTTTATAATATCAGTAAAGTTCCCACTGTTGAAAAATGTAAAAATCTCGTTATTGCATTCTTTAAATTTATCAAAGCAATAAGTAAAAGTTGAAGAATTCAAGTTGAAACAATCTCTGGGAGTATCAAGTGCATTTTCCTCATATATAGTATCTGAAACAGCTCTGTTTTTACGTCGTCCTTTAGCTGGTGCCATCACGTATACACCCTGCTTTTGGACCTAACTTTAAACATTTACCTACAGAAGATGCATATCAATGCCAAGAAATGTATCAAAGAGCAGAAGAAGCAATTTGTGAACATACATTTTGTATTCCAGAAACTCTCCAACAATTTTTTGGTATTTCAAAAGGGGTGTTTTCCTAGGACATGAAGGGGAGATTAAAAAAAATATTTCTTTCTTGATGTATAATTAAAAATGTCGGAACATGGAAGTGTTGGAAAAAATGAAGAAGCAACCAGAATTGCTACCTTACATCAAAAAATTGAAATTAGAATATCTGGGACATTTACTTAGACATCTAAGATACAGTATACCGCAAGTCATAATGCAAGGAAGATAGAAGGCAAAAGAAGTGTTGGCCGCAGAAGGATATCGTGACTTAAAAATCTTAAGGAATGGTATGGAATGATTAGCGCAGTCTTATTCCGAGCGGCGGTAAATAAAATTAAAACTGCATTGATGATCGCCAACCTTACACGTGAGAGGCGCTAGAAGAAGACATGTTCTTTGAAAAAGTCCTTATTTAGTGTCTATTGTAAAAACACAAACTACACTTTCTAGATGGCCTCAACAATAGTAATTGATAGATTGGGATCGGGCGATTGTAGTGGATGCGACCGGCTTTCCTCTTCCAATTCAGTGTTGGAGATAACTATTATTTAAAAACTGCCGTACATTTGTACATGTTAAATGAGCAGGAGCTTCGTCAGACATAAACCAGTCATCACGTCTTGTTGCCAGAGGTACATCTTCTAGTAACATTGCAACAAGTGTTTGTAATCATTGCTCTTCAATATATTAAGCAGTCCAAACGGTCCCAAAAGTTCATTTCAATAATGCCGCACCAAATATTGACGACAAATGATGCTGATGTCTCAAAAAACTTACAGCATGCGAATTTTCAACACTCCATAAGTGGTAATTAGGAAGATTGAGAAAACCGTCCCTAGTGAAACACGCTTCTTTTGTAAAAATACTCTTCAAAGTAAACTATAAGTCTTAAGTGAGTTGTTGCACAACTAATTGAAAATATAAAAGGCGCTGTTCTCAATTGGTTCTACCCTTAAAAAGAATACTTTTAAGAATTAGAAATATGCCCAAAATGCTCAAGACTAAACTTGTAACAACTAAGTTTACTTAGCAGAATATTAACCATCTAAAAAAAGATTATTCAAGTGCTTTAGCAAGAAATATTGAACATTTTTGAAATAAAGCGTCGGATGCTTATATGAGCTTTTATGCTTAATTTTCAGCACTGAATCTATAGGGTGAAATTGAAATAGTTAGAAAAACTTTAATCACCCATTCATTGGCAGTTATACATCAAGAAATAAATATTTTTTTTAATCTCCCCTTCATTTCCTAGGAAAACACCCCTTTTGAAATCCAAAAAATTGTTGGAGTTTCTGGAATACAAAATGAATCTGTTTAAGTAATAAGAAAAATAAGGGCAATAAATCACGTGTAGGACATTATCTGAGTTACATCGAGACATTGTTGACATTGCGTTTGCCGTCCACCTATACAAACTAAAAGAGAGACTACTACAATGTTAAAAATTTGCTAACTCAAGAGCAGTTCGCTTTAATTTTTTAATCCTAAAGGGTCTCCCATGCTTTGTGTGTGATTCTTTTCTTATTATCGTTTCTTCTTTGTTAACCTGGTGTTAAACCTTTATTTCTTAATTACTGGCTTTTTAGTGAAGGTTTGAGTTTGTGTATGAATGTGTGTGTAGTTTGTGCATAATAGAGGAAGGTCAAGGTACAGCTCACCAAACGTAAGGTTGCGGGTCACCCTGCGCTGAAAAGAAACACAGATAGGAGATGAACGAAAAAGACACCATATACACGCCACAGCATTTGTACATTCAGTGACAAAAGTTGCACCCACCCTTCTAAAGGATTTGCCAGTGCGAATCGAGGATTCACCGCAATCTTACGTTCGGTGAGCTGTAATAAATTAACAGATCTTTTTTCAAAAAAGCACAATTTTTATAATTCATTGTTGTTTGTTTTGTTGTAACGGTGATTTGCGCGCCACCTGAATTAGAATTTTGTAGGTGATTGGCAGAAAATTGAGACAACACGTTAAAATGATGCCTTTTTTTGAAGGTCTTTCAGCTAGGCGAGTTTCTTTTACTACCGCGGCAAAGGTAATCTGCAGATTTTTGCTTTAAATTAACAATAATTAAGTATTCAGCTGTCTTCAGGGCGAGATTAGGATAAGTTAATTCTGAATTCGAAAATGTTGAACTGAAATTCCTGTAATTTAAAACGCAGATTAAATAAATAAAAACAAACTTCAAGTTGTAATCTTTATTATGGTATGATGTCATTCTAAGCAATTTTTCTGGAGACAGGGTTCTGTTTTGATTAAAAATGGTTTCAATGGGCATATCTAGACATCAGCTGTTACCCAATTAATTAGTTCTAACTGTTTCGATTTCAGCTTTAACGAAACCCTTGTATAACAGCATCAAGCTAAAAAGCCTAATTACAATCGAGTCGGGCAAAAATGCCCAAAACCTAAACAATAGCTCTACAAGACATAGAGACTCAAAGTTCTTTTAAATTTCTTTCTCATGATGCCCCGTAAATGGACTCATGACCTCATCGCCTATAATGCCGTTAGTTGGTAACTTAACATCAGTAGAGAGATCAAATGTTTTTAATTGATTCACCTCCAGAGCACGTTCAGACCAAGTGCCTAACATGCAGGATAGCATTTTCAGTTGTTACAAACAGGAAATTCTTAAGTGTTTAGTTGAGTCGCATTAGCAAATTCCTGGTGGTAGTTACTTAACCCGGAAGTTTTGTTAATAACTAAAGAGAGAAATCAATCTGTTTCACTTCCACTTGGATAATTTTAATATCAGATTTTACTAAACAATAATAAATAATACTTTTAACTATAGATTTAAAAAGGACTAGAAATTTCTTGTTATCTGAAGTATTAATCATCATTATAACAATAAGAATCATATTCCAAAAGAGTGTCTGCTTTTTTATCTTTGTTCACTAGTTGCAAACATGTTGGCAGTAGAATCCTTTCAGACAATTGCTTTGCAGTTTCCAGGTTCAACCTCAGGGTGAGTTTCTGTAAATAGTTGGTGCCTTCACTATTTGAACATATGGATAGAATATACCTAGTTATATCAAAACAGATATCCACATAACCATCAAAACTTATATAAAACGCTATCCTCAGCAACATCTTGTAAACTTCCATTATTTTCATATAATACTTTGCTTTATCGATCGTACAAAGATCTCTTACAGTAGTGACTTCAAAATCGTCTCCAAATAAGCTTCTAAATTTTTATTTTCTTCCATCCCCAAGGTAATATCCATAATATAGCTGTCTGATACTATCCCCTAATAATGCCTATACTACTACACCTACTACTCGTACTATACTATTATAACGGTATTGTTACAGAGACAACTTAGACTTTCAGAAAATATTGCCCGAGTACTAAATCTATAGCTATCTTTCTCACAATTACTTATATTACTTATATTGGAAATGATCTTTGAAAGTAGTCCTGCTTTACTCACTAGTGTGAATGTAAATTTAAATTATCATTACGTTTAAAAAACTAATTACAGACAAAACTAGCATAGGAGTCATGTTTAAAACTGTGAGAATGTACTTTTTCTATTTTTGTAGTTATTCTTAGGAAATTAAACGCATTTCTTTGGAAGAAATCAATTTTATTTCTCAACATTTTTTCATTTCGTTGGAAAAATAGGTTTTGGTCAAACTCTCTAACATAGTTATTGACGGCGTCTTTTTTCCCACCCAGCCAAATTTTTAAGTTTGGAAGCAGGAATAAGTCGGAGGGGCTGAATCCGGGGAATAGGGTAGATGAGAAATCAGTTCGTTGTCTTGATGAAAAAGCACTGTTTTGCACCAATCTTGGCCGCTCTTCCCTTAATGTATCAAATGTATCCAAACGGCCGAACAAAGGTGCATACTAGCTTCCTGTTTTTTTTACCTGTTTCCAAATAGTCTTCTTCGGCGCAGTCTAGCCAGTTATCCACTGCTTTGACTGTCACTTCGATTCAGATGCGTGGTGATGAATTCACGTTTTGATTACCTCCACGAATATCCCCTGATTGCAATTAAACATCGACAAACACTGCATTGAAATACTGTTTTGCTCTCGTTTTGGTTAACAGTCAACAATCGCGGCACTCATCGCGCCCACAGTTTTCGCAATCTTGCATAAGTACTTTCACTTAGCACTATTCCATTACAATACCATGGATTTTTTCAATTATGTCTGTTGTGGCCGCGTCAATTAGGCAGCCGAAGCAAGCTTCTTATTCAGTGCATGTATCGCCATTTATTCAGAAATAGTCCTCAACGCTAATGCAGAGTTTCCATGAACTTCATCTAACTCGGCTTTGATCTGGGCGATTGTCCACTTTTCCAAACAAAAATGTTTTATCACCGCATGGAACTGATATTTTTCATTTTTGTGCCAAATGAAAAAGTGATCGATGCAGATGATTGGCAAACGTGAAGTACGCATTGTATTTTGCTGAAACTTAGTTAAACGTCGCGTCGGTTCAAGAACCACACCTGCCAACTACTACTATATTTCATATACAGTGTGTCCACGTTAAAGAATTACCTTTGTAAAATATTTATTTCTTGGCGGATTTTCACTTTTTTATGTTCTGTAGATATTCAAAATACGCATTTAATAAATGGGTAGGCGCATTGCAGGGCTTTAATCATGGCCAACTACAACCATTTTTATTGGCTGGAATTTCAAGAAGTCTTATTAGGGATTTTTTTAGAAAAATATAGACGACGGAATCTTCTTCAGGATCACTTAAAACCTACTTGTACCAATTTTTATTGTTCTAAAATAAAGGGTGTTCCAGAAAAAATGTTTTTTAAATTGTCACATTTTCATTCATAAAATGCTGTTACGAGGGTTGCTATTTATATTTCTGGCCTAACAATGGAAAAACAAGTATTTATGATCGAAACTAGTTTTATTGTTTTTCAGAATATTCTCCATTAAGATTGATACACTTTTCCATGCGTTTGAACCAATTTTCGAAGCACTTTTTCCACTTTGTTTGAGGCAGCTCCAAAATATGCGTTTTGAAACAAAAAACGGCTTCTTCTGGTGTTGAAAATCGTTGACCACGCAGTTTGTTTTTGATGTACGGGAATAAAAAGAAGTCATTGGGTGCCAAATCAGGGCTGTATGGTGGATGGCCCATCAACTCGACCTTCTGGCTGGTTAAATATTCAATTGTTTGAGCAGCGGTGTGAGAGCTTGCATTGTCATGATGAAGAATGATTCGCCTCTTCTTTGAAGTTTTCCGAATTTCTCCAATGACTTCTGGCAAACAAATGGTTGTGTACCATTCAGAGTTGACCGTCTTACGTTGCTCTAACGCCACTGTTGCCACATGACCGGTAATGCCAAAGAAACAGGCAACCATTTGCTTCGATGTGCTTCTTCCGCAAACAACTTTTGTTGGATTTGGCTCGTCTTGAAAGACCCACACAGTTGATTGCTGTTTTGTTTCGGGGTCATATGCGTAGATCCATGATTCGTCACCTGTGCAGATGTTATACACAGCCTTTGATGCACCTTTCGCAAATTTTTTCAACATTTCAATGCACCAGTCGACGCGAGCCTTCTTTTGAGCATTGGTCAGGTTGTGCGGGATCCAACGGGAACAAATTTTTTTACGGCCAAATGATCATGTAATATCTTGTTGATGCTAGTCATACTAATGCCCAAAGATGCCTCAATCTCACGGTGTGTTACATGACGATCTTGTTTAATCAGTTCACGCACAGCATCGATGTTTTCAGGCACAACGACAGATTTTGGACGACCTTCACGGATTTCGTCCTGGAGTGAACATCGGCCACGTTTGAATTCATTATACCAGTTTTTTACAGTGCTGTAGGATGGAGCTTCATCGCTATATAATGTATTAAGTTCATTGATGCACTCTTGTCGTGATAATCCACGTCGAAAGTTATGAAAAATAATTGCACGAAAGTGTTCACGGGTCAATTCCATTTTTTATTAGGGAATGCACTTTTCAATTAACTGCAAACAACACTAATCGCACTCAAATGACAAAATGTTGTGGTTGAGGTTATGTTCAACAATGTAAAGTTTATACCGGAAATGTCAGCAGACCCCTGTAAACAGTCAGTGTTGCCAAGGCCAGAAATATAAATAGCAACCGTCGTATACACTTGGCCCGCATAAATAGTAATAAAAGTTACATCTTTTTTACAAAATGATACAACTAAAACAAAAAAAAGAGAAATTAATAAACAAAGAAATAAATATTTTACAAAGGTGGTAAATCCTTAACGTGGACACACTGTATAGTACGTCATATGAATGAATTGTGCAAAATAAGGGTTGTTTTAAGTGACGGATCATTTTTAGAATTTAAAATGTTTTAGTTAATGAATCAATCTCTTGAAATTGTTTTGTAATGGCGGATACAGAGACTGTGTTATGTTATGTCATAGTTTTCCTGCTGCCCATCCTTGTAAGTTTATAGAAACTCTACCACTTACACCACTTACTTGTTGCGCCATCTCATGGAGTCAAACAACCCTTCATCATTTGCACCTTCAACATAAAAGTGACAATGCTTGTGTCCATCAGCAAACAGCGATCGCAACGGCTTTCTTTCTTCAATTACTTACAGTATCTACTGTCACTGTCAATTAATCAAGAGTTGCTGCCTGCTCTTAGATGCAAGCAATACAAGAGAAATTTTATAGTAGAACACATGTCCGTGCTACTGACGTAGCAACTCTACAACAGGCAAATAAAACCGTTTCTCCCAAGATTTTATTTCAGTTAAAATAGCTAACTGTATCAGGCAATTCGATTTTTGTTGAATAGGGCAAAAACTCTGCAAAACAATGTTAAGTAAAACTCACTTTGCTTCTTCTCATGACATCGCTATTTTAACCGCAGCATTCCGCATTCCCCTTTGCTATCGCATTTACACTCTATCGTCAAGAAAGATAAGCAAATAAATAAAGGGTTGTGGCAAACCTAAATAGACTTGTAGGTATAGAGGTAGATACTACAAGGATTTTTAAAATCATTATGTAGGTACATGATATAGTCATACCTTTCGGCATATTGAATTCTATAGTGCCAATGCTTATTTCTTACAGAAGGTAAAGCTGGAATTGCAGGTCCAAGAAGTAAGTAGTTAGGATTTTATTGGCTTTTCTTCAAAGTGAAAGTTACAAATTCATATTTTTGAAATTCGGGAAAGCTTAAAGAAGGTGTTTTCAGCAGTACATAATATATGGTTAAGTGAAATCAAATTCATTTCATATATTTAACGTACACTAGAGTAAAGCCTCCAAAATCTTAATGGCTCTCCAATTTCAAAATCCAGATGTATGATCAATTTACATCAATACGACTTTAACTGTGTACATTTTACCCCAGCTCCACTTCTTAATATGATGAATCTAATTATTATTTTTACATTTTCTGCAATCTTAAATATTTAATAAATTAAGGTGATTATAATTAATGAAAGTAACTTTTAAATTTAATTTCAGGTTATTGCGTGCTCGCCTTCCTTAAGCTGTGCTTCCTGGGGATCTTACGATACGAGATCCGCGAAATGATACAGAAAATTCGTATCTTGCGTGCAGAATTGGAATTGCCCAGCGCTAACGGGGCGGTTCCAGGAACACTTCGTGCCGAAAGTGCAGAAAGCGAACGTGAATCTCTTCTGGTACGACCTGAAAGCGCAGCTTTACTGTCTTCGCCGCCTACTCAATCTAAAAATCCCAACGGTAACAATAATTACGAAATGAGGGAATACAGACGAAGCAGTCGCGATAATATTTGACTAAAATATCGCCTAGAGGGTCTCTTCAGCCGCGGTCGATGGAATCGCGTGAAGAAGGGTCCTCTGGCCACGCCTCTGGAGGAAATCTTCACAAAGCCAACGCGAGCCCGTCATAGGGACGAAACATGTTGAGACTGATCAAGTAAAAAAAATAGACTCGGATGCAGCAGTCACCGTTCCGCTCCATTGTAGATGCCCCGTTAGATGAATAAACCAAAATTTCAAGAGTTTTGATTTTTTTACCAAAACGTCGATTAAACCCAAAGCTTATTAGAAGCGCTTAGAGCGCCTTGAACATAAAAATTGTAACATAGACCAGTAAAGCAACATGGTAATATAATTAACTCCAGTAACATTAGCAGCTGCGTGAAATAACAAGGAAATTGAAAATAATAAAACATAAAAATCGCTTTAAACATTCAAATAAAAAAAATAATAAATAATAAAATACATAAAAAATAATTCTTGTGAGATCTCCGCAGCTTCCAAGAGGCGAACGGACGACTAGTGATTTTATCTAGTGAGTGACTTAGAGTAGGCTCGATAAAGACGAGTATAGTGTTTGCATAACATGAGCTTATTTTCGATAGTGCCTCGTCATACACAGTTACCTAACGAAGCTGATGATGGACTTAATTTATGAACATTTTTACCCAGATCGTACCGAATAACTGCATAAGCACGCATTATATTGCATTCGGTACCTTTTTGTGTAGCAAATTTAGCAGTTTTAAATTACAAGCTGCTTAAAAATACCCACCATGAAGCATTGCGGCGTGGCAAAGGTGCGACAATTTCGTCGCCCACCAGATTGGCCCTAAATAAATAAATATGAAAAATAGTAAATATAAATATAGTATTAGCATAAAAGAAAATATTATGGCTGGTTACAGCAGCAAAATACAACCAATTCTAAATTATACGAAATCATTATGGTAGTGTAAGATTTGCATAAGAATAAATACTGTGAGATATATTTGTTAAAAACCTTTCGGCCGAAAACTGAAGATTGCATGGCTTCAAATTTTTCATCCAATCGCGTAGTGCAAATGCACTTTGGCTTTATTAGACGAAAGAAAAACTAAGTTTACGTAGTGGGTACCTAAACTTAAAATTTTGGTTTTCGGCTTCCAGAACTGCATTGAGTGGGTGATATAATGCGACCTTGGAATGTTAAGAGATAAACTACGTGCAAAAAAAGGTATAGCCACATTATACAAATATTTATGTAAAATAAACTGGTATAAATAGTTAATCCTTTATATCAATTAAATTATTAAAAAAATGGGAAAGTACACAGAATCAAAAAAATACTAAAAAATAGATGCCGACAGTAAAGACCAATTTTACCTATTTTTACGCTTCCCAATTTTTTACGCGACCTTTCGCGATAGAATTTATGTAAATTTATTGTTAAAAAGCTATGTCATGTTATGCCTGTGAATAGAGAGAATATATACAGCGTTTCGTTATAAGTTTATTCTTCGAAGTGATTCATAGTATAATATATGTATAAAATTTGTACAATATTCAATCTTCCTGATCGCATCGAAGGATGCACTAATAACGAAACGCTCTGTAAATTGTAACTATATTTCAAATAAAAATATTGTTAGAAAAATTATTGTACTACTTCACTTACCGTAATATTCGTTCCCTTTAGGGTAGCACAGCAATCTAGGTTGGAACCACCAATTATTACCTGGAGGAAAGTGACTTATTTATTTGTAACATCAGTAAAACAATGTAAAAATAAATACAGGTAAAGCATGCAAAACATGTTTTATTGGATACAAATAAGATCCATGGGGGAAGATTTGATTTTATTATAGTACCAAATGGCCCATGAGGGTTATTTTTTAAATATTACACACTATTTTGGTAGCAGCTTATCAAACCAACAGAAAAGTCTGCGAAATGCAGGCTACCAAAACTTGGCTACCTCTCAAATGAGGATACTGACTAATTTATTAGAATTTGGAAAACAATTACCTTACAATAATCATCACTAAAGATCACTTTTGGATGTCAAAAGTTGTTTTCAAGATACTGAAAACAATAGATCATAACGTTCAATTTATTAGTTTAGTTGCTTTATAGAATTTAGATTGCAAAACACTACGAGGGTGGTCTGAAAAGATGGCAGCACTCGTAAATAAAAGCTACTGAATTTCGTTGTTCATCTGTTGACAGTTACTCACCAAAGTTTCAGCCATTTTGGACGCGCAGTTTTTATGTAACAGTCGTTTGAGTGAGTTGATGTGAGTTTTTTTGTGAAAATGGACAAAATCGAGTATCGAGCTGTCATTAAATATTTGTTTTTGAAAGGCAATACGCCTTCGCAAATAAAAGATGAGTTGGATTCTGTGTATGGGGACTCTGCACCATCATTTACCACAGTGAAATTTTGGGCCGCTGAATTGAAACGTGGCCGTAAGAGCTTGGAAGACGATGAACGTTCGGGACGTCCAAAAACTGCAACTACCGACGAAAACATCGCCAAAGTTCACCAAATGGTGCTAGACGACCGCCGAATTAAAGTGAGAGAGATAGCAGAGGTTATGAACATGTCAAAAAACGTGTTTGTCACATATTAAATCAACATTTAGGCATGGAAAAGCTGTCCGCGCGTTGGGTGCCGCGTTTGCTCACGTTAGACCAAAAACGTGTTCGAATGAATATTTCCAACGGTCTTTTGGCGCAGTTTAGGCGAAATAAATCCGAGTTTTGGAGCCGATTAATTACTGTAGATGAAACTTGGATACACCATTATACGCCCGAAACAAAAATACAGTCCAAACAGTGGACTGCAAAGGGGGAACCGGCTCCAAAAAAAGCAAAAACTGTTTTTTCGGCTGGGAAAGTGATGGCGACTGTTTTTTGGGATAGTCATGGAGTTATTTTAATCGATTATCTTCAAAAAGGAAAAACCATTACAGGAGCATACTATGCATCATTACTTGACAAGCTGAAGGCAGAACTTGCGAAAAAACGGCCACATTTGCAGAAAAAGAAAATCCTGTTTCACCAAGACAACGCACCGTCTCACACCTCAGCGGTTGCCATGGCGAAAATCCACGAATTACGGTTTGAACTGCTTGACCATCCGCCTTACTCACCAGATCTAGCCCCAAGCGACTTCTTTTTTGTTCCCTCATCTAAAAATTGCGCTCGGAGGACAAAGATTTTCGTCAAATGAAGAGGCAATCACCTTCGTAAACAATTATTTTGCAGAGAAAAATGCCGAGTACTATTTGGACGGGTTACAGAGATGGGAGCATCGCTGGGAGAAGTGTGTAGAGTTACAAGGAGACTATGTTGAAAAATAAAAAAAAAAATTTCAGAAAAAATGTCTTGTATCTTTGTTAGGTCGGAAACTTTTCAGACCACCCTCGTATAAGTATTTTTCATCCAGCACAATTTGGATCATCTCTTCTAAACTCAACAAACTTTTTCTAAGATCAATTATACCAGAAGCAATAATCTTCATGTATCCATCACAATCGCACATAAGATATAATTCAAAAATCAATACATTTTCCCTACGTTGATCATTTTGTGACGCTTAATCCCTTGTGGTTATAATTCACAAAGTTTCAGAATATCTCATTCTCCTAGTTGTCAGAGAACTGCGCTGAAATAACATGTAAACTGAGGTTAGCCACATATTTTCCTTTGTGCAGTAACAGGCTTTGTTCGTAACCCAATTAAGTCAGTTGTTTTAAAAACAATATAAGTTCACAACAAAATTTTTCTAGCTGATGTTGTATATGCAGAATTGCAGAAATTTGGTAAATTATGTTGCAGTATGTCGTTTTTAAAACAATTGGTTAAATTTGATTTCTGTTGAGTTCTGAAATGTGCGTCTTCGCTATGATGTCATCATAAAGCTTTACATCGAATTCAAATGGTAGCCAAACGTTTCAGGCCAAATCAGCAAAAAATGATTTACCATAACTCAATATTTTTCTAATTTGGCTATCGGCACAAAACACTATGATTTAACGATAAGTTGCTATGAGAACGTCTACCCATGCATGTTCATTCACTTAGAACTCAATTGTTTTTATTGGTTCGGTAACCATCGTAATTGAATTTACAGCAAATTTCTCATTAGCAAAGTTGTAAGACTCAGTATGCAAAAAGTATAGAAGTATTTATAAAAGCTCCAGCACCATTTAATATCCTCTTGTTACAACTGCAAAATCGTATGGACATGTAATCCAGTCATTAGGTGCTCAAAAAGGGTAAATAAAAGAAAGTTTTGGTAGAGTTTTGATTTTTGGTACTGTATGGTATAACACAAATCAGAAGTTTGCCAACAATAATTTTTTCGGGAAATAGTTTTTTTCTAAAAAAATCTGTAAAAACTGACTTTTTTCGGCTTTTTCAAAATAACTCCGAGACTATGCATTTTACGTGAAAGTCGATCCTATATGAAACTAAAGAGGATACAATTTCCTACATTTTATGTATTTGAGGTTTCTTTCTCCGATTAACAGTTTATCCGCGAGAGCGCCGCGAAGATGGGCGTCAAAAGCCAAAACTTCCAATAACAGGAATTACGACACTGTACGTAGATTTAACACTAAAACTATCTATTTTACGCAAATTTTGACCATGCATTATATTAAATGTGCTGTCTGGGTATTACTAAATACTTTATTTACATATATCGAAACTTTAAAGTAAAATTAGTAGTAACAAACAATGGTTATGACCCCTGTGCAGCATGTTTCTGAACACATTCAAAATTACTGTGGTGTTTCAATTCACAATTCAGAACAGCATGTAGGTCTGAAGGACGCAAGAATTGTCCGGGACAAGATGTATTGAGGAACTTCATTTGCCCTTGTTTGAACATTGCTGATGTTGTATCGCAACCGCTCATTGCGCGCAGGAAGACGATGTTTTCTGCTACCAGTGAACTCACAGTATCAAGAGGTGGAAAAGTAGCTGGAGGAACGTTCTCCTTCCCAGGTTTCAAGAACACGTAGTCAACCCTGCAGAGATCCATCAAAATAACCAAGAGGTCTACTTCCTCCTCGACTACAATTACTGTCTCATTTGACTTTCACCTAAAATGCATAGTCTCGGAGATATTTTGAAAAAACAGAAAATAGTCCGTTTTTCACGGTTTTTTGGGAAAAAACCTGTTTCCCGAGAAAAGTTTTGTTGTCAAACCTCTGATTCGTGTTCAGTAACCCAAAATACCATATAGTACAAAAAATCAAAACTCCACCAAAACCTTCTTTTATTTTCTACCAAATGCCTGGACTAATTGCCGTATTGTGTCGAAAATCTGCCAAATGACAATTAATGATGTCGCTATTAAGATTTGACCAAAATACAAGGTGGCGCAGAAGTTACATCACTCAACAACACTTATTAATCTCAGTTTTCTACCTACAAGTGGTCACTACTTATAATAGTTAACATATACTGACGAAATACAGTACGAATCTGTCCAGGAGTTCACTGTTTGCTCTGTAATTTCGGGCACATCTGGAGAAATTAAGTTTATTCGTGAACATTTTTTTCCGGCAATGTGACTTTTGCGTCACTTTTTAGTCTGAATTAATAAATTTTCATTTTGGCAGATTCATTACTGCATTAGATTTTGAAAGATAATGAACTATAAGTTTCTTACGTAACTGTAACATTCTATAGAATTTTAATAATGATTATTCTGGCCTCTTTAGTGCAGCCCTGCATCCCTTCCGGTGTATTTGACGCGAGGATATAAAAGCATGCACTTTACTTTTCTTAGAATAATGACGTGGCAAACAGAATTATTGGGAAGATATAAGAGCATTTGGATATTGTAGTGTCTACTTACTCGTATTTGGGATTAGAAGTATCCAAGAGCCAACTGTCTCTTTTCTTTTTTAGAGTATTACAATATGGTAAGTACTATGGTGTCTTCATGCGTGCGAACGTTTGCCAAGCGTCAATTCACCGTTAGATACTGAAGTAGCAAGACTAGCAAATTGTCTTCTATGATGAAGATTTCCTAAACCAGCATTGTATTAATAATTCAACTTTTGCGCGATTGGTCTAGTCCGTCCACCCGTCAGGACGTCTTCTTTATTTCGTCCTTCGTGAAAGATTCTTAAACGTCAGTCGTGATACGAATAGTAAATAGTAACATCAGCTTTGTTATCGACTATCTACGCGAGTAGAAGTCACAATTGTTTGTTAGAATTTTTAACTTAATCAAAAAGAGATTGATGACTACTCTCAATTCGTAAACTGAACTAAACCTGTAAAAGTAAATATTTTGCGCGAATTTGATATTTCAATCCGTCAAGAATCGATTAACTTGAATTTTGATTAATTAAGCGTTTAGATTTCAGGTAGAAGTTGTATTTTTCATGTAAATCGTGAAATAATTACTGTGGTGAATTTTATACTGCGTCGGGCGCCAGATTTTATAAAATTCATTTTCTGTTAGTATCCGCAGTTTCTCGAACTGCTGGTCCAGGTGACTGCAGTAAAGAAAACGGCAGTAATACTGTTAGGGTAAAGCTTAGAGTTGCACGGATAAAAGCCGTGGTAAAACTTAATTGACAATTTATTTAGAAGCAAAGCACCTAATAATTCTACAGCAAAGCAAATATAGGAATTAGCACGTCTACTGAGCTAGCAATTTCCAGGACAGGTTCAGGCAAATAGAAAATGGGAAAGAGTATTGGTGACAGTGCGGATCGATCGGTTGAAGTATTTGTATAATACTATCTTTCGGTTGCTGGGTTTTGTCGGTATATCTATATATCTATCCATTCGGTCGCGATATAGTGGTGTAGATGTTGTCGGTTAGATCAATATACCATATATCTCATTAGCTTCAGTCTCGGTTGCTTCTGGTAAGAGACAATCGATAAACTGTAAAGGATCAACTGTGTTCATCGGGAAAAGGAAAGTTCTTGTATATCATTTTTTGGTAAAAGGTTCTTTTTTAGCCAAAAATGGGAATTTTAGAAAGGGTAAGGGTGCTTTCAGACGAGCGGTTTTTTTTACCTCGCGGCTCTAAATTTGCGGCGGCAGATCTTAAAACGTGTTCACATAAGCGAATTATCTTCAGTTGTTTTGATGTTAGTTATCAATTTTCCGTACAAACTCCACTGGTAGACAACCGTGTGATGATTCCGCGCGATGAAATTTGTACCGAAATTTGATAACTACATCAAAACAAATGAAAACAATCTGCTCATGTGAACACGTTTTAAGATCTGCCGCCGCAAATGTAGTGCTGCGCGCTAAAAAACCGCACGTCTGAAAGCGCCCTAAAGGTAAGGATAGAATAAGAGGTAATTAAACTGCGTGGAGATTGCTATTTCGCTATTCCTACTAAGGAAAATCGCAGAAGATCTTAGTGAGAATAGTCGTTGTTCGGAATCCAACCCCGAACATCCCGAACTTACTTAGGCGGTTACGTTAATCGGAGCCGAATACGGGACCTATCTCATATGTTCATTCGCACTGTTCCGGAAATGTAAGGTATCAAAGTTTCATTTAAGATTTCTTGGTTGATATTTCAAAAACAAAGTGCGCTATAAAACCGTGACTTTTGTGTAGAGGGTAATCCCAGAAGTGCCCGAACTGACGTATAGATAGATGGTGGTTGTTGTTTGAAAAGAATGACTATGGTAGAAAGTACCAACCTTCTAAAATTTAAATTTTTTAGACGACGCTACGTTGTTTAGTATTTGTGTGGCAGCCATCAATAGTGAACGCTCTCGGTGAATTTGTAAACATGGAAAAAATTGGTCATCGTTACGTGATACAAAACTTCCATTTGAAAGGCCTCAGTCCAACCAATATCAAAACGGAGCTAGACTCTACTCTGAGGGAGTCTTCTCCTTCGTTTACAACAGTAAGATATTGGGTGGCAGAGTTTTAGCGAGGCCGTACAAGTTGTCAAGATGAACATCGCAGTGGTCGACCAAATGGGGTGACTACGCCAGAAATGATGAAAAAATCCACAAAATGGTATTGGAAGACCGTCGACTGAAAGTGCGCGAGCTAGCAGACATGGTAAGTATTTCAAAAAGTGCTGTACATCGTACGTTGACTGAAAATAAGAAAGCTGTGCGCAAGATGGGTGCCGCGATTACTCACGATTATTCACAGCAATAAAGCCGAGTTTTTGCGTCGATTCATAACCATGGATGAAACATGGGTCCATCAATTCACACCCGAGACGAAGAAACAGTCAAAACAATGGACTGAAAGGGGAGAATCGGCTCCAAAGAAGGCGAAGATAGTTCCATCTGCAGGCAAGGTCATAGCGTCAGTTTTTTGGGATACACGTTGGATAATTTTCATTGATTATCTTCAGAAAGGAAAAACAATTAACGGCGAGTATTATGCGAACTTATTGCAGTGTTTGAGTGATGAAATAAAAAAAAACGGCCGCATTTGACGAAAAAAAAGTTTTGTTTCATCAAGACAATGCACCAGTTCACACATCCGTCAATCGCGATGGCCAAAATCAACGAGTTAAAATTCGAATTGCTTCCTCATGTACCCTATTCGCCAGATTTAGCCCCCTCGAATTATTTTCTGTTTCCAAACTTGAAAAAATGGCTCGGTGGTAAAAGATTTGCCAACAATGAAGAGGTAGAGTCTGCAGTTGATGGCTATTTTGAGGAGCTCGACGTTTTTCACTATAAACGGGGTATCGAAGCTATTAAAAAGAGACTATGTAGAGAAATAAAGATACTTTTCCCAAATTTTTTGTTTTCTTTGTTAGGTCGGGTACTTCTGGGACTACCCACTATCTATTGCAATTTAAATTCGTGTGTGTGATATACCCATGATAAGAGAAGACGTAAGATAGGGCAACAACATGTCTATAACTTATTAAGTCACTTTAGGACTAGAAAATAATGACGTTTTTTAAATTTGAGTTTAATTTAGCAAAAAAAAGTTACCCTTGCGTGTTTTTCGTAGGATGTGCCGTTTTCGAGAAAACCTATGACCTCTAGCACTTGGGACCCATGTAAATATTAAGAAAGTGTGGTGATTTTTTATTTTCTTTTATGGGCCTGTCCGCTTCTAGCATTTGATAAATTCTTGATCAACTTTATTATAGAGATTTATATGCACTAAGATAAGAAACTGGATCTCATGATTGAAAAATATCTGTAATACAGATATGTCATGAAAGCTGGACTGTGTCTTACTTTTTGAATTTGTTTTGTTGTGTTTCTTATATGTTCAATAAATGTGATGTAAATGTTGTTGCGTATTTGTTTTATAAATATTTTTGTGTCTTTGTAAAGGTTTTTTACAGCATCAACAATTCAACATGGGTATGTAGAGTTGCATTAAAAACGCTTCTAAAAGGTAGGTTGAAATTGGTTTTTAATTTTATAAAAACATCGAGAACACCATAGGCACTGAGGTGACTAGGCGCTGCACTGTGGCCAATAAGACAACTGAAACTAACACAACGCACACAACACACAGAACACACCGCCCTGTTTACCATATGCAGACGGCTTAATTAAGCAATTCTGTCATAAGCACCAAATACCCCTAGCATCGGCCCTGATCCGGTCCAAACCACCTCTTCCACTATAGTAATTCCACAACCTTTCTCTGATAACGTTAATATACAACATAGTTATAACCTTATAACTAATCAGTAGTCAAAGTCTACTAAATAATCAACTGGTGGTTTGAATCTTTTACGTATGGATGTAGCGAATTTTAGTTTGGTCAAAGGATTTTCAGATGCTCTTTGAATAAAAATTTGTTAAGAAGTTCAGCATTATTTAGGTACCAATTCGTATTCTGGACCAACGTATTAAAACTTTTTATATTCGTATAGTCTCTCTCTTAGAATAACTTTTATATAGCACTCTGTTTTCTTAACTCCTAAATATAGATCAAAGGAATGCTATTGTTACATTTTAACAAAACACATTTACATATTCAGAAAATAAATATGAATCATTTAGGCCCAAGCCAACTAATTTTGTAATTTATCTTTCCTTTTATGTACATATCCCACTTTTATTTTAGATTCATTGAACCCATATTATATAACCATCAATTTTATGTCGACTAAAGAAAAAAGAATATAATTTATAGAACTCTAGAGACTAAAAGGCACTGTACCCTAACGATTTGTTATTGCGTAAGTTCTAGATTCTAGTTTTTTACTACTGCAGAAGTAAAAACACGCACTTATTTGAGGATAAGTCTCACGTATATGGGTTGGTATTTATTATTAAACGTGATAGAAATAAAAAGAAACTTGGCTAAAAGCAAAAAGAAGTAAGCAGAATTTACTTTTTAAAGCGTTACATCGATTTTGTTTAAAACAGAGTTTTCTGCTTACCTGAATACATCACTCTAAAAAATGGGGAGTCTTCTAATGATTTATTTGCCGTTTAATCATGCTATAGGCATTTTCAAATTATACTTAAGTGGAATATGAGACAACCATTCACTTTCAAATATTACAAATTTAAGTGGTTTTTAACTGAAAAATAAATATTTCTCCTAATTATCTAGAAACGAATCTTCTTTTACGATTTGTTGGGTTCCACTCTAAAATAATGATTACGATAACTACGCAGGCTTGCTTTCTAGATGAAAAAGAACAAACAACCTTACTATCAATACCACGAAAGTTATTAGAAAAAGAATATGACACACCATAAGTACACCTAATAGCTGTTCATGTTCTGAAACATTGTACTTTCAGGGCAGAGAGTCAAGGGCGGATTTAAACTTGAGATGGCCCTAAGCTATAACATGAATGAGGCCCATTTTCATTCATCAAATACGTGTAATCCTAAACTAAATACAAGCATAAGACCGTTTCCCATTCATTTCATCTGATATTAGGTTAGTAAGTAATGGTAGTTGAAACCACAAGAAAAGCTGTACGTACGTTGTTCTTCTTTGATTGATATCTGTTTTTATACCACAATATCCCGATAACCGGAACTGTCACGTCTGTGAAACTTTCTACAAACTCGCTATTTATATTGAAAGGTAGGTGAGAAATATGAAATATTGAGTATTTCCAGAATATTATAACAAATGCAGACGGTAACACAATGTTAGTTTTTGCACAACCCAGCTGCAGTTGCTTAGAATTCCGTTGATTGATAGGTTTAAACAGAAGAAAATGGAAAAAAAAATGAAAATTATCAAAAAGTGGCTATGACATTCTGCTCAAAACGACCAAACTTTTCAGAAACCTCTTTTCGAACTTCTAAGTTAAGTTTCATTCATAATAGCACAGGAAGATTTCCAATGAATAATCTATAAGTTTGCTTCCTAATTCATCTTCCTTGATTCGTTCATTCTGAATAAGATTTAATTTGAAAATTTCTAAAATGTCGAATTTCTAAGTTTTTGCCGCCATTTTGTGCAGTCATATATACTAGTAGTGTGTTAGCCATCTATTGTTCAATTTGCAAGATTTGTTTTTTATCTGTTGTAGTTATTAATTACATTCAAATCAAAACATCTGGGAATTGCCAAAAGTTAAAATTGTTGAAATCCTGGAGGTACTAAAAAATTAAAGAAGAGAAAAATTAAACCGGTAATTACATAAGTGTGATTGCAGTTTTCTTGCACAAGACCTTGTTTCCACTTAACATCTGCCAAATAATTTGAACAATCCAGGTTGATAAAGAATTCAAATTCCTATATAATTATCTACCGGTTCTTTAGGAAAAGGTTAATTGAAGACATCTCAACCCTTTGCCATTGCAGGTTGTCCGGCCATGATCGTAATTAGCTCCTTAAGAAGGTTAATAGAGAGCAGAGCGTGTTCATGTTTAGCACTCTTAAGAAGGTTAACAGAAGGCGTATCCATATTAGCTCTTTGAGAAAGTTAACTGAGGGCAAAGAACGGAGCCTGACCCATTTTCAGACAAAGAGAACCCGATCAGTGCTCTCATAGTCTGCCATACCTATTTCTCCTACGTATCACTACCTCTAGTTCATTATTTTTCAAACAATGTACCTGTTTGACGTTCTATCAGATGTCTTCCTATGTTACTGTTTCATTCTTAGTGCAAAAAAATAAAATACCTCAGGTATTTAGGATTCGTATAGAAATTAATAGTCCAGAAATTCCAGAGTTGTTCTTAGTAACATACTAGAAATTCTCAACTTTCCTATGTCAACGTTTTTTTTGACCGCGTTCGGTCACTTTCGGACAAATAGCTAAGGTACGTATACTTACATCTAGCATATTCACAAGCAATTCGGCTCATTCGTCATTGTAGTGCTGGACGGGTACAAAAATTAAAAACAGCAGCGACGAATTTTGATATAAACGTCCGCAGAGATGATATCTAACGACAACACTTCCACGAAGCCAGATTTCTTAATTCAGAAAAAAATGGCACGAGCTCTTGCCTTTTCACTTCCAGTCTTACAAGCTCATGCGGAGGCATACTCGCTGATCGTCAGGACAACCTTTGACATACTAGATGTACCTGGACAACAGATTACAATACCACGCCGTACCGATTAGAAAAACAAAAGGCGTGAAAATTCCTCAAGAACGTCTACAAAGAGTAAGAGGGAGAAGACGGACATCTCGGGCTGCTTACGACTTGTCTGCAATAGCAAAGCAATCTGTAATGGTCTCGTTCGACTTGACCGTCCTCTCATCAATAAGTGCGGATTGTTAGCAACATTCCCTTCGGACATATTTTCAGGTAAACGCGTAAGACAATGTTACTTTTGTCAATTTCCGAAAGTTTTCCGGGACAGTATGGTACGGGTGTGATTGGGCGACCTCTGCAGATGACTTCTTGCCAGAACATAATTCATTTCATCGCCCATAGTGCTGCTATTTAGTTAGTTAGTTTAGTCTATTTCATGCCGCAAGTTATTTGCTATGGACATATTTTTCGACGACTGTCAAGAAAATTCATGCAGGGAGCCAAAGAAAGATAATCCTAACGTCTTTTTAGATTTTATAGATTCCGACGCTTCCTGTCAAACCAGATCCCATACTGTGTAGTCATTAAGTAATTAGAGTTATAATCCAGTCTTTCCTCTTTCATTCGAGCACTATGTGAGCATTTTACGTTGAATCATTCCCTTGAAACATAAACTTTTAGGATGTTGTTAAGAACATCAAATACAAAATTCCAGCTTCACAATAGAATCAACTCTGAATTCGGAAGCTTTTTGGTCTAAAATTCTTGGACTGTAAAAAGAACATGTTCAAACACTAATAGGCCTTTTTGAACAACATTTGTAAAAAGCTCTTGCTTTTCTTGTAGAGGATAAAATGATAGGATGCTATGGTATTTTAATTTTCGGTTTTAATAAAACTTTGAGTCTGTTATGAGCATGTTCAAATCTTAATTTATTCTTTTGTTTTACTCCTTACATCATTATGTTATTTCGACCAAGTCGAAAAATCCATTTATCTCTGATTATGTTCAAGCCAATTTTAAATAAATTGCAGCTGTTGCTTATCTGATAAACTTTTGGATCCAATCAAAGATTGTTCAGCTTATAACCGCACCAGTCATTTCTTTCTGGAATATCGAATTTCTTATTACAGATGATGAGAAGTTTGGATTCTTAATTTCTGCCTTAGGTTTAAAACCAATGATGAGATTCTTAACTTTTGATACAATATGACGGTAAGAGGAAAACGTCGTTTCGATGACGTTTTAACTTATTTGACGACACCCTTTGTGGTATTGTAGAATTGACGATAACAAAAATAAATACTTCTTCTTCTTCTTCTTTCACTTAACTAAGGCAGGGCCTGTCTAGTTCATCAATAAAAGTTCATGTTTGTCTTGGGGGGATTCGATGAATGACGAAATCCAGCTTTGTGTCCATCGCTTTGGTGGTCTTTTTCCTTTCGGTTTAACGTCTCTTGCAATTTTGGGTGGTCTTTTACAATCCATTCTCTCTGTGTCTTACATAGTTCTCGTATTTGGGAGTTAAGTATCCTGTCTCGTAGTGTTTTACCCGCGATGCATCGTAACGTTCTCATTTCTGTTGTTCTCAGCGTTTGTTTCGTTTTTCTGGTTTCGGGTCTTGTTTCCGCCGCGTATATTAATATTGGTCTGATACATGTTTTGCATATTCTATCCTTGTTTTCCACTGACACATATTTGTTTCGCCAGATGACATCTCACAAACATCACTTCCGCTTGAATGTCTCTGGCGCTGGATATACAGTGTGTCCCAATTTCGATGCTCACTATTGGGATCTCGGAAATTGTAAGAGCTACGAAGTCGGTTAAATTAGAAAAGACTTGGCTATTTTGGAAATCAGTTATGCTTTTGTTTTTTCAAAAAAGTCCACGGCTTACTAGATATTTGCTAAAAACGAAATTATCTTATTGATTTTTAAGTGAAATATCTCAGGAACGAGCAAAGATAGAAAAGAACAGCAAAGAGAGAGAATTTACTCCGAAACACAAAAAATTATTTTCGCAATTGTCTTTTGTTTTATTTCGGCGGTGAGACGTAAATCCAACCTTTTTCTAATGGAATTCCTACTTAATTTCCATATTACTGAACTGCACGCCTTAAATGCTTTTTAGTGATACATGGTTTAACATAGCTATTCTTTTGTTTTATCGAGTTATGAAGTGAAAATTATTTTTTATCATAGTGTGCCATGACATCTGACACACAAAGTCGTGGAGTTTTATCAAAGAAATTTATTTGTTATGCAAAAATTGCTAAAACAAAATAAATACGCTTTTATGGGGCATTAGATGCTTAGCTGATGCTATCTGTGAATGCTCAGTAAATTATCTTACAAGCGTCTTTTGTTTTGTTTTAGCAATTGTTACATAACAAATATAATTTATCTGACAAAAA
>VTPC01000543.1:35828-50002 GCA_011009095.1 Ignelater luminosus
TATGAAGTGAAAATCATTTTTCATCATAGTGTGCCATGACATCTGACCCACAAAGTCGTGGAGTTTTATCAAAGAAATTTATTTGTTATGCAAAAATTGCTAAAACAAAATAAATACGCTTTTATGGGGCATTAGATGCTTAGCTGATGCTATCTGTGAATGCTCAGTAAATTATCTTACAAGCGTCTTTTGTTTTGTTTTAGCAATTGTTACATAACAAATATAATTTATCTGACAAAAATTAATGATTTTCATGTGTTTAAAGCCATGGCACACTAAGTGGGAATTTTTTTTATTTAAAAACAAAATAAGATAATTTCGTTTTTAGCAAATGTCTAGTAAGCCGTGAACTTTTTTGAAAAAACAAAATCATAAGTAAACTGATCTCCAAAATAGCCAAAATTTTTCTAATTTAACCGACTTCGTATCTCTTACAATTTCCGAGATCCCAATAGTGAGCATCGAAATGGGACACACTGTATTTACGCTCAGGTATTTAAAGTTCATAACCTGTTCCACCATTGCCCCTTCTATTTCTAGCTTGCATCTTACGAATTCTCTAGATATTGTGATACATTTTATTTTTTGTTTTGATACCTCCATGTTGACTTGTTTTTGCCCCATCCTTCCATTAGTCTCACGTCTCCGATGATTTCGTCCATTATTATGTTGAACAGCATTGGACTGAGTGAATCACCTTGTACGATCCCCGAGTTTATCGTTATCTCATCAGTTAATGCTTTTGCAGTTCTTATGCGTGTCCTTGTGTCTTCATAAATTTTGTGAATTAGGTTTCTCAGGTCCCCGTATCGTGTTCCAATCGAGTTTTTCGATATCAATGAGTCGTATCATACCGTAAGTTCAGAAATCCATAGCAGATTTTGGCTTTCTCGATTTTTCAAGAAGAAAATATTGGTAAAAATTAAAAATGTCTCAAATTACAAATCGGAGGAGGGTACACAGTTGTCGACATTTCTAATCAGATCAGTGTGCTCACATTCAATTAGTTTGCCATGGGTGGTGAGTCCGAGAACCCATTTGAGAGTCAGTATGATTACTGATATCGTACAAGTCTATAGAAAGTCGAAAGGCAACCTAGAAGGCTAATATTAAAAATTTTGATAACACAAGGCACGAGGTAAATTCTTGTTAGTCACACCTTACATTTTAAATTGCTTCGGAACGGGGTTAAATCTCAGAATTTTCTGGTTATAATGAGAAGAATGGCTAGTAATTCATACTAGAAGGATGTTGCCTAAAATGTATAACTCTAAGTTGTGGTTTGTTTGGCTTGTACATAAAAGTAAATCCGGTTCTGAGAAAGCTAATTACTAATACGTATATACTATATACAAGTTCTGTTTCGACACAGCAAGAGCTTATTACATGTCTATAGGAATGTTTGATGTTTCAGCAGAGAATCAATTTACTTTATTGTAAAGATGTGTCACAAACACGAAATACCGGGAAATATTGAACTTAAAGTGGAATGAAGTACCAAGGTAAAAGTAAAATTAAACTAAGTAGTTCATCATCATTTTTCATTAGAACTTAAATAAATATTGACAGAAAAGTCAAAGCTAACTTTGAAACAAAATTATAATGAACCATGATTGGTTGATTTGTTTTTATTTGTTTGTTATATAAAAATGGCACCACAAGCAAAAAACCAAAACAGATAATTAAATTTTAATTGAATTCTAACATTTATAGAGAAATCTTTCCTTGAACAACAGATACATAGAAAATTCGTTCTTTCTGGTTTGAGTAATAATTTCGTAAGATAAATGTTTGCTTCAGAAATTTATATACAGATGGAATTTTATGTCAGTTTTAAATGATTTTCTAAAAGTAACTAAAGGAAAACCATAATGTATAAAACAACACTCTCGAGAAGAGTAATGTTCAGGAGAGCAATGTGCAAAAGAACAAAGTTCAAAATAACGCTTCTTCCGAACACATCGTTAATCATCATTACAAAACCTATGTTGCCATTAACAGAAGGTTGGTAAATTTATAAATGTATCACAATGTAAGAGTCACTGACATTAATGCATTTTGGAGGAGATTACTAAATAATTTATTAATGCTACTGTTCTTTTAACGTTTTCTTGTTTTTATGTATTACGTAATTAAAAACAGTAATAAAAAGCACTCTTCGTATTTAGTATTCGTAAATATATCAACGTTCCTTTTGAAACATCTCGAGAAATTACCAAACTAGAATAACTAATACCATAATAAATATCGTTAAAAGCTTCTGAAAACTTAGACATCGCTTTACGAGATACCGAGCACTTATTTTAGCCTATTTTGCCATACCATCGTACATAACTTAATTAAAAAATTCATATCAACAAATAAAATCAACCTAAGGATAAAAGGGATGGAATTCCAAAATCAAAGCAAATATTTTTACAAATTTCTGAGTAAAATCCATCGACTTCCAGATGATAATTTTGAACCTAAGTTTTTCCAAAATTTACTAGATCCATCTATATACTTCCTATACAACGTAGATAAAAACTTCATCTCGTAAAACGGCACACAAGTTATCGTGCAACTGCTGCCTTTGTTACAAACAGTCATTATAAATAATCCAACAGTTTTGCAAAAAACTTCACAATTGCCCTAACAAGATACATTCCACAAGATTCAGATCATTCTACTGTCTGGCTAGATAGTAATTACACCTTCAAATAGAATTTCCAACAATATGACACTTTACTTATCTGAAAATCGATCCTATCTAGTTTTTCGGCATTCTCTGAGATTTTATTCTCTCATCCAGACCCTTCCTATTTTCCTTTCATGGCATTTTTTATCCATCAGAGAATCTCGCAGCTTGATAAGTGTCACGTTCGATATAGAAACAATCCTATTTTAATAAGTCATATTTCTAGTAAACTCCTAACTTCTTTGCCTATCAAGGGTTTAGAAAACAAACTCCAAGATTAAGGAAGAGTTATATTTAATCTCAGAAAATTCAAGTCTCTCCATATCGTTTTCATCCAAAAGACCTAAGCTCTGAAGCTCTCCTGTTTAATTACACTCAAACCTGACACACCAGAGAATTAGTTTCTTCTTAAAGATAAAATGGGGCAGCTACCTGGAGCGTTGTACAGACAACTGTCAACCCACGGTGCTCTTATTCACCGACAAAACTTACATCTACCTTATTTACTTCATTTTCATCGTTGGTACCATACAATGGTTCCACTGTCATATTTCGGCAAAACAGGACAGTTTGCAAACCAATAAATCGTTTTTATACTTCGGAGCAAGTGAACAATTTAGTTGTGATTCCTTCTGCCTTGAATTTAAGGGTTGGTGTCAGAGCAGAGTTTTTCTCAATATGAACTAAAAACGCATTTGGGCTTTATGTTCTTTTACACAAAGTACTTAGGCAATTATCGCCGCTATAGGTTTACAAACCAATGTTAATATTAACTTTGACTTCTTAAACACCTACGGTAGCTTTTTCTCAAACCTTTAAGTCCAAAAGTAGAAGGTCTCAGATTACGACAATATTTGGAAAACAGTCTCATATTGGAAATGATCAATTTCAAATTGAAACTAATCAACTTCAAGTTGAGACCAATCATCTTCAAACTGACATGAATCAACTTCAAATTAAAACCAATCAACTTTAAATTGAGTTCAAATTAGTTTCGATTTGAAATTGGTTAATTTCAAAATTAGACCATTTACACTAATTGATACGTTCAAAGGCTCCATCTCTCAACCAGAACTCTGCCCTCAAACTTCGACAAAGACAAGTGATTCTAAAGATGTTCTTCATCACCTGGAGTCTATTATACATATATGATAGGTATCAGAAAAAAACTAAAGCAATTAGAACCTAACTTAACGACATTAAAATAAAACAGTTGTCTTGGGTATAATGACTGTTTCGATCTCTATATTTTCTACGAAACGTTTCTGAAATTTCTTATACTTCGCCTAATATTAATGCTATGAGATCAAATTGCAATGCAAATGCAATAAAAACTTCAATTTAGGAAAAGACGGCGAATCTGAACTGAACCATTAGATTGTTAAACCGTTTACCAAACAGGTAAAAAATGGATAATGAAAGTAACTAATCCAATTGAAATATCAATTCATAGAGTGTCTTCATCATGGAGGGTTCAATTTACCAGAGTTTTCTGTTTTCTGCTTTTGTGTATCACGCCAAAATACTAGTGGTTTCTATGACAGCTAGGCTGCTATCAAAACGTTTATCAATACTACAGAAAAACGCTGGCTTTATGCAAAATCAAATTCTGATATTCCCTTCAAAAACCAGAACCTATAATTAGCGTTAACAGACGAAGACTACTCTTATAGTCGAGGAAATAAAGCAGAAAAGGTCGAAAAAAAATCCCGAAGATGAATTTTAATGCGGTTTGCGGCAATCGATTCTGTGAGTTGTCTAGAAAAAATGCCCCCTTTTTGTTTTTTGACGTTTTTTGTTATTCCATTTCTACAAAGGAAGATGTTCGAGTTCAAATTATCAAAAATTGTCACTTGAGTTTGGAAATTCGGAAAATTTGGACTCGTAAAAAACTAAATATGAAACTTTGTCATTTTATGTGTTTTTTTGGGTGCTCATCGCGAATCTGAAGTCTAAACTATTAAAAATATCACTTGAATGTGGAAATTCGGAAAATTTAGACTCGTAAAAAGCGAAATAGGAAGCTTTCGTATAACTATGTGAGCTACATGTCATTTTATGTGTTTTTTTTGGGTGCTCATCACGAATCTGAAGTCTAAATTATTAAGAATATCGCTTGAATGTGGAAATTCGGAAAATTTGTTATTTTCCCCAGAAGTAATGGTTTTGACGAGTCTTGCCCTTGATAACTTTAAGTTTTGGAAGCTCGTACCCGAAATTCCTTCCATTATGTTCACGCCTTCTTCGAATGTGTTATGGCAATTTGCAGCTGTGCTGCCACTCATACCATTGGCGATATTTATCAGGGTATCGACGGATTCTGGAAAAGGATCATACTGCAAGATAGAATCTTCGATAAGTTTGAGGGACTTATCGTCTTGCCTTATTCTGCTATCTGAAGAATCTTTATGTTGATAATTTTGATCGAACGAACAATTTGTAAATTTTTCCAGTCCTTCAATTACATCTTTGGTAAAAATGAAGCCCTTGATCCATTGATATGCGACACTCTCAATTACATATCTCCTGAACAATCCACCTTCGAATTTTAATAATCTCATCAAAGTCTATTCAATGGTTTGATCCGTGAAAACTCCTGAGAAATATCGATCGGTTCTCCTAGATGTCCAAAATCCACCTTGGTAAACTCTTGGTATTCATCATCATCCATCGTATCTTTCATTGCATTCATGTCTTCCAGATAGATTTGCGCTGATTTGGCGTACGGAAAGTGTCCAGTTGCATGAAAAAATGGTAACATCCGCTCCATGGTGTTTAATGGAGATCCCACTTGTTTCAGCATGTATAAAATCTTTTATAATAAGAACCATTCTGCAATACTGGATCCAAAGTTTGTAAGTTGGATTCTGAGTTTCTATTTGTTTAAGTTCCTTTTCAAATTCATTACCAATATCTTGAAAAGTTTCATCAGATTGCAATTCTTGAATACTTTCCGGTGGACAATATCCGTAACTGTTTACGGCATCAAAGTTTTTTTCCAAATTGCACGAATTGATCATGACACTTTTGGATGATTTGGACTTCAATTTCGTGATCAGCGACACCAAAACCGCCGAGTGAGAAAATTTGGCCCATTTTGGCTCATTTTGTCGATTTTTTTTCAAACTGAATTATAGCTCCTGAAAGTGCATCCAAAAAGATGCATTTTCCTCTGTAGATGTGCAATAACAAAAAATGTCAAAAAACTAAAAGGGGGCATTTTTTCTAGACAACTCACAGAATCGATTGCCGCAAACCGCATCAAAATTCATCTTGGCAATTTTTTTTTGCTTTGACCTTTTTTCTGCTTTATTTTATCGACTATTAGTGGTGTTGTATCAGATAATCTGAGTAAATTTAACTTTGATTAATTGTTTCTAATTTTACTGTGCAACGGTATTCGTAGTAGGAAATATAAAAGTTTAGAGGAGCGTTTCTCGCCTTTTTGTAGATTGCGGTACATTTCATTAGAAGTGCTGTCTTAAGACTCCTTCACAGGTCTATATTCTGAAGCCCAGTCCAGTTCAAAAAACTTAACAAGATTCTAAATGTGCGTTTGCATCTTAGAATTTGAAACGCTCTAAAAAGTCAACCAACACAATAAACTTAAATGATGGGACTTGAAAAGACCAACGGTATAAAGGATCGTCCAAAAAATTGTGTTTGGCATATCAGAAGGTTCTTGAAGAAGTAACTGTTAACATAAAAGGCTTTGATGCTTCGAAAAACTTAACTGATAAACAACACAATTGATCTGAAAAAGATGGCTTGGTACGAAGTAATTCGTTGGTTCGAAGAGCCCAATCAGCACTAAAAGCCTCGTTAATTCACTAATAATGCTCAGTCTGACCCAAAAGCAAACTTTGGATAAAACAGATATCTTACTAAATTCTGTTTTTTTCATACTTTTGATTGCGGGTATTAGCAGAGTGTCGTTTTTTGCTTTGCAGAACACCAATTCACCACAAAGTATAGTCTGAGAAACATTGGTTTAAAGGCTATCGAAACGTTTTGTTCTTGCCACAGGACAAAATCAGATGTAGCATAAATAATAGAAAGCCCTGTTTGCCACCAAGAACATTATCATATTAGATAAACCTCAAATCTCATTGCAGTTGGGAAGTTTTTGATTATTGTTCGTATTAGTAACTACCTAAGACAATCAAGAGATAGGGAACCAATAATGAATTCTCAAGATGTTGAATCATTGCAATAATGCAATGACATGTTATTTTCATATGAATCTAACGAGTTCAATAAATCGATTTACTGCATCGTTGACGTCTGCATGTATTTGGAAAACAGATTACAGTTTGATTATTCATGAATTTATACGATAAATAGCTCACTTTATCTTAAGAGAACTTTTATTATTTAAAGCGAAACTCCTTATTTTAGTGTTTATACATTAGCTCGCAATAATCTTCTATCATCTTCTTAAAATGATTCCTCATTCTCTTATGTAATCTATTTTTTAACAAAAGGTTTACGTGTCATTAACCAAAACAACAATAAAAATTATTAGTACTAACCGGTTGTTGCTCGGTCAGTTTAGTTTCTTCAAGTTTCCTTTTACTTCGAACATTTCCACCGGAATAGTCCCTTTGCTGTAATTGTGCTAAATGTACCGCAATATCGGCTGCCACTCTTGCATTATTTTTTATCAAAGCCATGTCTTTAAGAACATTAAGAAAAACATCAAGAGTACATCAACCTTTAAATTCCCGTATTACCCATAAATTGAAAAAAAAAGGATACTCGTTTTTAAAGACGAACCCTTAGTTAAGTGAGATATGTTCGCCAATAAATACGGGGTAATTTCTTTACCAGATATTCCAGCTTTTTTGGCGCTTTTCATTGCCTTTTCGATAACTGCATTCATTTCATCTTCTTTCATTGCGAATTCTTCTGGAACCGGCACGGCAAAAAGTAATCCTGAATGTAGACCCAATTCTAAATGGCATCTAATAATGTCAGCCGCCTCTTTTGCACTCTGAACGTTATAAGGGACCTCGTATCCACTGTTGCGACAGTAAAAAGCAGGAAAAGCTTTATTTTCGCCAAAAGTTGCTACAAACACCCCTTGAGTTTCCTACATTGCAAAAAATAACTCAATAAATCGGTTTGACCCTCCCACAAGATATTGCACCTACGAGATATTCCAGTGTCTTGGGAATGTCAAGGATTGATTTCACTCCACTGGAGATTACAGCCACACTACTTTTTCCAAGTTCAGTAAGGTCTGCGGATATATCGAATGTATGTTCACCTTCGCGATGGACACCACCGATTCCTGAAATAAAAAACAGAAAGAAATAATACTATTACAACATAAAAAATTCAAATAATATAACAAGAATGTATGTGGGTAGTTTGAGAGTAACTTATACACGTAGGCTCATGTTTAATCTTGCATGATCATTTCATTATCCTTCAAACTACGTGAATTAGGACACTAATTTATTTTTGGCAGACAACAAAGTCCTAGATTAAAATGCACATCCGAATGTTGGTTACCGCAAAGTTTCACGGAGATTTCCCAGTGGGACTAAGAATCCACTGTAACAAGCTACACATTCGTTTGCATGTTAAACAGGTAGTAATAATTAATAAGGGTGCATTTCTCAACCGACATTACAGGAATTTTCATTTATGTATGCAATCAATCTCACTTATAAAACAGTAGAAAAATGAAAAACCTAAGTACCTATGACTATTTTTAAAATCACAGCTTTGTAAATAAATTACTTGCGAATTTTATTTAAAGCGAAATACACCTCGCAGTATTAATTAGTAGTAGGTTTACTCTATTAAGGGTGATGATATCGACCTTTGTAATATGACGTCACACAGGGGTGTTTACCTCTCGAATGACATTAAACAAATAAAATTAATGTTTAAAGATAATAAAAAATTTAAGCCAACGCCCTACGTTCTGGCAGCGAGTCCAATTTTTCTCGGTAAAATATTTAAAAGCGACTCGACCCTTGCGGCTTGATAAATGATCGCTAAATAGTCGGCCGTTTCTAAACAACGGATAACAGATAAAACTAGAATGATTTGTGAAAATGTATAAACAACTAACATATTTTAAGCCCGGAACATTTATAAGGGAAGAAAATTTCGGGAGGGTTACAGTTTGTAAACATTAATTCGGGATTTATGTGTTGTTCTTGATTACGTTCCCCAGAGAACGATTCCTCTATATTAAAGGAAAAATACAATCTAAATTTTGCCCTCAGAAAATGAAAGTTCTACTTACAGCCGTTCTAAATATAGATTTCAATATAAATGAAAAGTTTCGTGTTCTTAGAAAAAAGGCATTGACTTCTTGTAAATTCCTAGATTTTTGTTGAAATTCCCAACAGAAATGCATTGTTGAGCTTGAGCGGAGAACTAATAAAAAATGTATCATTAAACTTTACAGACATCTCCTAGGGGATATTTTTAATAAAAGTCGGATGTGGACGCCAAAAGTTCTTTTTTACTTAGTGTTCTTGTAAACTACCTAAGCAACGTCTTAAAACTGCATTTATTGCTTGTAGATACCTAAAAATGCATTTTAGATAGTTATGAATTTATTCTACTCGTACATTTATTTATTTCTCAGATATACAGCGTCTCCACGGATTGAGTTGACAAGAAGAAAAACTTTTTTATTATTGGTCTTAGAACAAAATGTCACTCTTGATAAAATTTTCTGCTTGTTTCAAAACCTCCAATAATGGTAATATAATTTTGATGTTACCAACAATAATGAAGAAAATTTAAAAAGACGCACTATTTTAGTATAAAAAAACGACTAAATAAGTTCTAAATTTACTCGAAAATCAAATTACCATGTTTGAACTGCACTTGCAAAAACATAGCAACCTGATTTTTGAATGAATTTAGAACTTAGTCGTTTTTTTAATACTAAAATAATGCGTTTTTTAAATTTTCTTCATTATTGTTGATAACATCAAAATTATATTACCATTATTGGAGGTTTTGAAACAAGCAGATTTTATCAAAAGGGACATTTTGTCCTAAAACCAATAATAAAAAAGTTTTTCCTCTTGTCAACTCAATCCGCGGACACACTGTATTTACAATTTATTTACAAACTAATATTTATATCACTAATTGCATATTATTTATCTATCGCCGAGCACAATTTAAATGTTTCACTTGATCTATTTATCTTTATGGTTCATTATTTTGGATTGAACTTCACTGACTAACTATAAACGCCTAGTATTTATACCACCACCAAGGACACTTCAATATATTGCTGGAACGTTCCAGATGTATTCGTACAGACTTAGAGGTAGAATATTCTATCGTGTTCAGAAAGGACATAGCTTCTAGCAGACAATCCAAAGTTTCGGAGTAATCGTAGGAGACCGGGGATAACATGGGGATACAATGGACACCTTTAAACATTCCACTCTAATCAATCAAAGTTACGGCTAGAGGCGGTTGACCGTTTAGGAACTGTCTCCTCTTCAGTCATCCGGGTAGTGTTGGTGGAGTGAGGCGATGGTGTTCGTACGTTGGTTATTGACGTTTAGCATTGGCAGCACGCGGTGGTGGTGAGACAGCGACAGGTAGTTCTCGGTGGTGGTGGTGGTGAAATCTACGGTGTTGTCATGTTCGAGAGAAGCAGAAATTGGGAGAGTCGTGACCAGTGATGTGCGTGTCAACAATGTCGACGTCAACAATTTATTCTTGACATGTCAACAATAAGAATTGTTGACATGACTTTATTGATGTCAACTATGTCAACAATGTCAACAATTTAGACATTATGAATGCACATGCGCAAAGCTGTTCAACTTGATTTTTCCTTTATTATTTAAATCTTAAATAGTTTATTACAATAATTTTTATTTGGCTTAAAGTATGTGAGGGCAAATATGAGGCACAGGGAATTGTGAGATGCTTAAGTACGTTCAAGTCTAATGTACGTATAGAATAATTTTGATTAGAAAAAAAATAAACGCTAGGATGTTGTTCATCATGTTAGCATTTGTTTTTTCAATTAATAAAATCTTTTGCATTAAGATACCTATGTTACTAACTGTCACATTGTTAGAATTGCCTCCACATATCCGAACTAAAAACCTTAGTATGGGCCTATGGAGCTATGAGTAAACATACTTGTAATTTTACTGATTCCATGAAAATAAGAATAAATAAATAGGATTTAGTTTTTAATGCCATTTTATTTAAATAATATTTTGGTTTTTCTTTTACATCTTCAGTTACTTTCAGCCATTCTGATTCTTGAATTGTCTTGAACATCTTATTAATGATCTTATTAGACATTTTAGCTTATTTTAGCACCTGTGTTTATAGGTTAAGTTTAACGGGTTTAACGAAAAATGTGCAGAATCCTACTTTATATGCAAAGTTGACACATTGTCGACATTGTTGACATTTTTGACGTGAAAAATCAATCGTTGACACAAAAATATCAACAATCATTGTTGACGTGTCAACGCACATCACTGGTCGTGACCAGTATGCCCGCGGAAACTGGATGGAGACAGATGACCCGATGGATGGATGAATTGATGGATGGTTAGTAGCTTCCGTACTATTTACCCTGCCTGACATCACGCACTCAGACTCGACCCCATGGTTGACGGTTCTCTCATGTCCACGTTCGTCCATCGTCAGCCCCGAAAAACTATAGCGTCGAATTCCCAAAATATTGCGCTCCCAACACTGTAGTTCTCGGTGCGAAATATGAATGCTGCTGGCATGTTCGGCTCTTTACGTTGGTAACACTGCAAAAAACCTACGACTACCATGCGTAATTTGTTGTTTTTCTAGTATTTTCTTAAGTTCTCAGTGGTGTGATGTGACTTTTTGAGGTAAGAACGTAAGTTTTTTCTAGGGCCTAGTTAAATTTGTTACTTTTTCATTTTTGGTGCTTCTATCTGTGACTCGTGGACTATAGCAACTTGCGTTTCAAACAAATCCAATATCTCGTTTAGATGTAATAACAAAATTTTCAGAAATATCATTCACATCTTGCTCCATTGTATCCTCAGCGAGTCCATTATATCCTCATACTTTCTACTAATTTCTAAACTCGTTTTTTTTGAGATGCCACGGGAATTAAAACGGAAACTGACCGGATCTTTCCCAAAGGGAACTTAAAGCAAGCGGTAGAAGCTAATTAGAACAAATGTGGAAGTCTAAAAGAAGTGGCAGTTTCCCACAATGTGAGAAAGTCTTGGTTAGCTGTTTATGTAAAGAAAGCTAAAGAAATTGGTTTTATCCAATATACTGGAAAAAGCACTGGCAAGTTATTTAATGCACAACCAAAAAATGTTTTACTGGTTGACGCCAAAACCTAGCAAACAACTGTGTTAGCGTTTCATTAAATTGAAAAGAACGGCTTAAAATATCTGAAGAGGAAGAAACAAGCTGGACAGGATCGGTTCGCGAAGTTTAAGAAGCGACACTAATTTGACAATAAGAACTTCAGAAGCAATGGTTTTAATAAAATAACCGTGGACAAGTTTTTCGACAAATTAGAGAAAGCTTTCAGCTATTTTCAACTTTAACAAAATCGGCGTGACAACAGTGTCTCCGATTGAAAGAGTCATTAGGCAAAAAGGGAAAAGCAAGTTGGTCACACAAAGTCGGTAATTAATTTGTGTTTAATAAAACCATTGTTATGAATAAGTGCTAACCTGCTTTTATTTTTTGCAGACAGGCCAAGTTACATCAAGGAAGTTAGGAAAATTGATAACGCAAGTCTGCATCATTTGTGCCAATAAAAATGCCTTGCCTTCACTTTTTATTTTCTCACGAATACGCTTTGATGAAAGAGAGCACCTGGAGCATTGAAGCTTGCTCATAAATCTCAATAAATGATCATAGAGAGCTTTGTGCGAGTTTCGTCCGGCCTCGAGTGCGAAGCGAGGCAATCGACCCGGTCTCTAGTGCGAGTGTAGTGCATCGGCGACGAATAGTACGGGCACAACCAACAGCGCGGTAGTCGGGGTGCTACCGCCATCCCTCCCTCCAGTGTCTGTGTATTGGGGGGCGCAGGCCTGGCCCAATTTCCACCGCCAACGGGGCGACTTAAGGTCGCACTGCTGCATCATCCCACTCGACTGTCGGTCTTCAATAACTGGGGAGCTTGAGGGCCGCGACCGCCACATTGCCAACCTAACCCAAGATGCAGTAGATGGATCAACAGCCGCTCCACCACTAACCGGAGACTGCGTAGGGGTGCGTAGGCCCGGCCACCATCATCCATTCATCTCAGCCTCTTCCGACCAGCCCGGGTAGCTACTGGGCCACGACTAACCCAATTCCTTTTCCCACCCAAGCCCTTGAGCCCGAGGCTCCTCAAGGCACCAATTCCACCGTGCCCGGAAATTCGTCGCCAATCCGCTATACCGCTCCCGCCAAACCACACCCATCCTAACTCCTCCCCGCCGCAATCCTTTAACCACAGTTACCACACTGTTCTCACTAGGGTTTTCCGTGGTTTCCCTAGTGGTGAAGGCAAATGCCGGAACAGTTTCTGCACTAGTCCACGGCACACTATACACACCTAGACAGCCACAAATCACCACTCTAACATATACACACTCTCACACCCCTCACTACACAATACCAACACCGTTCTGAAAAGAACCGCCGCATCATGATTCATCAACGTCGTCACTGTATGACGGCTCGCTAGCTGTCCTTGGGCATCCCACTCAAAAATGGGTCATCGGCATCTGCGGGGATCCTGGAGGACCCTGCTTCCGGCCTGCTCCACCGTCGCCACCAGAACATCATCGCCGTTGACTGGCGTGCGGACTGCTTGGTGCCTGACATGACGTTGACGACTATCCATTTTTCCAAATTCACCAGCCATAGAGGAATTAAATTTCCTAAATGGCAGCCACCTACGGTGGCAATTGCGTTGATCTCTCTCTCTTGTCCGAGTTCTCAAGTTTTGTAAAGACAATATGGAGTGTGACAGTAACCACCCTGTCCTGTTAATAATGGACAATGACGACTTACCCCTCAACCTCGAAGGTGTTAACTTCTACCGGGACTACGGCTTCACAATCCTTACGCTCCCACCACTTACTTCAAACCGCCTACAATCAGTGAACCGTTGGCTGTCTTTGGGCCATTCAAGAAGTATTTCAGTCTACACGTGGATGTTAGACTATTAGACACAATCTATCTACGCGCTTCTTGGCCTGCTTCCCAAGACTCGCGACAGGGCAGCAACACCTGAAAACGTTAAGCCAGGCTTTTTAAAATGTGATATTTCTCCGTTTGATAAGAACGTTTTTCAAGACCATAATCTTATGTGTTCTTCCATCTCAGATCGCCCAAAGCCTGTCTCGACCGTATATCGGAGCCTAAGTAGGCATTGGTAGACGACAAAACTGACGAAGGCCCTATTACGGTGGCTTATTAGGATGAATTACCTTCAGAGACTCCTAAGTCAAATACTTCAACGTCGATTCAGTCAGTAGTTTTTTTT
>VTPC01000543.1:55002-65851 GCA_011009095.1 Ignelater luminosus
TGGGCTCGTAAAAATACATTTGCAATTGAAATGGCACAGTCGCAGGGTGATATAAATTCACATGCTGTAATATCTGCTCGTAATGCTGCTATATAATCCGAAATTGATTGTGATTCTGTCTGATACGTTGATAAAAATCTGTGTTGTGCAACCAGTATATTTTGTTTTGGACACAAATGCTTTTCCAATGATGTAATTAATGTTGCGTAATCTAGTTCGTTTGGCATTTTTGGTGCTACAAGAGCTGCGAGTATATTATAATTAGAAAACCCGATAGAATTTAATAGCATCTCTGCAAAACAATTTTTATCATCAAAAATATTTTTTCATGCAAAGATAATTTTCAAATCGTTGTCGATAATATTTGAGAATTTCTTTTTTGTTGTCAAAATCTTCAAACGGGGACAATAATGCGGCATTAACTTTAGGGGCTGGATTTGTTATTGCTGTTCTTCCGGGAAGCAAACGATTCAGCAAATCTTGCTGGTTTTTATTCATTGCTTGGATGAGTAGTTGAAATTGATTTGCATCCATACCGGTTATTTGAAGTTGAAAGTATGGAAAAAGAACTAGATTTCTTGAAAGGCAGATGCGCAAAGATTATAAATGTAATGGCATCTGGTGGTGAAAATTAATGAAGACAAAACGAAGGTTCTTCAAGACGATTCCTCGGATGAAGACATGGAAGGCATTATTTCAAGAAACTCTTCTTCTAAACGGGAACAGAGTGATGACGATGATGATGATGATGACAAATGCTGAGGACACAATTAAAGGTGATTTTACAATTCTGAAAGTTCCACCATTATGCAAGTTTGGGATGAATTATGTGGCAATAGTGGAAAGTCAGATGCACGACGGGCTTGAAGGAAAGTTCTTCTAACAGCTGCTTCCTTCCTATAGCAGAACATTTCTTTGTAATTCAACAGGTGATTCTTATCCTGCCCAAAACCAAGTGCTCGAGATTTAAATACATGTTATATTTCAATACTGATCTCTCGGGGTTCTATGTTACTTACCTGCAATAATTTTGCATTTTTTGTATTTTTGAATTTTATGTATTTTTGTGAGTTACATCCAGACGCACTGTCCCTACTTTCGGCTCTATTCCGAAAATACTGTGCCCATGAAAAATAATTAACCAAGGGTTTAACGATAAACCAGTTAGAAAAAACGGAAAAGAAAGTGTCCAAACCATTCTAGGTGTCCACTACTATTTAAATAGCAGATAAGTATTATAGGAAGATTCCCGACCGCGGGCAAGATTTCAACTTGTTTAACTAGATCGAAAATTCCAGGTTCGAATTTGAAAATTAAATATTCAATCCAAGTATGTTAAAAGAAATATCAATTAAGTTAGTGACAATAAAATTTAGAAATTCCAAATTGGTAGTTCCGTAAAATGCTTACCTTGTATATCTGGATAGGTCAAGTTTCTTGAGCACAAGTTTATTAGTGTAATAAAACATCAAGAGGTGTAGTAAGTTTTAAATAAAAGTTTTGCCCTAAGTAAATAATAAATTAGGCAAAATGAATTACTTCTCACGTGTAAGACCATGTTTTATATTTACGTCAATATTCAGACTTTTATTTCATAAAATTTAATTTATAATGCCCACTGTAAAATAAATTGTTTCCTCGTTAAATTGCCTTACTTTGTACTTTAGAGAGTATAAAATTAAGAGAAGAATAAATCAAAATTGCAAGTTTTTAACACGATTTTCGTAATATCTTGTATTTACATGCATAAGGTTAACTTTTTAAATTAAATAAATAGCAATTCCGCTCTTGCAGTATACCGGGACATCAAAACTTCTCGAAAGCCACGTGACCACGAAATTTACTCTTGGTTAGGCAACACATCTTGCACTATTGGCAGCTCAGGTAATAAAAATAATCTGAGATGACCCGATTTAACAGGTGCATAGACAGGATGCAGTTTGAAGAGGGTGGGATGTAGATTCGGTCTTGATCTTTGACTTAATTTATCTTATTCATAAACGTCCCAGAGGCTCTTAGATTCTGTATAGGGAATGGCCAGTTATGGTAAATATTTAAATTAAATTCAAAATCTGTAACTCTGCCAGTACCTTGACACCTACACAATAGAAAATTAACAATTTCAAGTTGTATATCTATCAGGGTCCAATCTGAATGATTTTTGTACACATCTTTAGAAATTACATGATGGGCCCTCTTTCCGAACCGCGTACATTTGATACCCCTTGTAGACTATACGCTTCTGCTATAGCATACCTACTTAAAAGCAAAGATACAAATAGTTCTGTACGGTTTTCAAACCAATAAATACAGTATCTAATTATAAGATTGACATTACAGTTAAAAAGAAAGTTATAAAAAGATACTATACCTCCTGTAGCAAATACGGGTATTCCTAACTTGTTAGCAACTATAAGTGTTCCAGCAACTGTGGTACCGCCATTAAGTTTATGAGAAATAACATAGCCAAAATCCCTACGTGATGTTTTAATTGTTTCAACTTCTCTCATATCTTTAACTAACTGATATTTTTCATCATCCGTTAAACCAACTTTAACTTTCCCGCCTAAGATTGCGATAGTTGCAGGTATGGCACCCTGAAATAAAAAAACAAAAAAATCACATAGTGACATCTAGGAACCACATTTTTAAATGTTTTTAAGAAGTTGGAAAATGTACTGGTTTTGCAATCCATTGATGATAATTTTACATGTCTTTTACGTAGTATATATAAATGCTAGGTGGACACCGTGTATACTGTGTAAATTAGAAGTGATCCAATAAAAATACTAAGTAGCATCCAGGAAGTTAAATACAACTCACCATTTCTCTTACAATTGTTTCCACTTCCATGGCACACTGTAAATTGTTAGGATAAGGCATACCATGTGTTATAATGGTTGATTCTAAAGCTACAACAGGATTATGTTGTTTTAATGCATTCTTAACCTCTTCATTTATTTCTATATATTTAGTAGATATTTTTCTAGAAGCTGTATTCCAAACATTTTTTGCGTGTAATATTTTAATATTACACCACGTGCGCCACATTCTGCTCAAAATATGCTGTTTACATTACAATAGCAAAAACAAAACTTCCTAACCTCACAAAACAGTGCTGCAGCAGCAACAGCTATTAGTAATATCTAGTATCAGTGCTAATCAACAATATTACATAATGAGGAATGATGATATATTTACCAAAATAGCTGGAGCAAAAGGAGTGTCAGTTTTTTAATTAGCAAAAGGGATTAGGGCCATGTCCAATTAGCTATACAATATTGAAAAAAGCCAATAAACAAACTGAGTAAACATATCTATTAAGGTCTTGACTAGAATTACACATTATCTATTTTTACAATAAATATTTTTTTCTTAAGCTACAGAATAAATAACAAATCTAAAATACAGTAATTTAATTTAAAACATCGCTCAAATCCCAATCTGATATATCTGATAATTCATTTTGTTTCGTATCAGAGCCTTTTTGCATTAAATTAGTTTTCGAACCATCTAATACAGAACTAGCCACACTAGTTGTACTACCACCATCATTAATTTTATTTGCAATTTCAGGTTTTTCTAAATTCTGTTCAGATTTAGAAGAGTCAAGATCAAAAAGTACTTTCTTTTTATGTAATGAACCAACAGATGGATAATTCTTTAATACACTTTTTGCTTGCATCTCTGTTTTTATGGGTATGTTGTTACCATCGTCAACTTCATTTTTATTTGACGGTGCTTCAGAATGTATAGTATTCTCTGAAATTTCTGAAATGGTATCTTGATCTTTCATTTTTGAATTGACAGTAGTGTTAAGCTCTTGAATAACATCATGATATGCCTTCTGTGTCTGATCCAAAGGTTTTGGTGGTTTCCAGGTTTTTCTATTTCTTATGCTACTTTCACTTTCAGAGTCTGTCACGTACATCTTAGCCTTTAATCTTTCCTCTTTAAATGAATTCTGCTCTTGTTTTACAATTAAAGCAGATGCTTTCTGGATTTTTGGTTTTGGTGGTTGCTGACTAGCAAATGATGGTTTAGACTCATTTTGAATAAGTCCTTTTGCTTTACTTTTAACATTATTCAGTAAATTCTTTAATCTTGAGGATCTCTGCGGTGAAATATTTAATTGTTTCTTCTCTAAAGCTTGCTTGTCTACATTTTTAATTATTCGACTACGAATGTGAGCATAATTAGGAATATCCTGGAAAACAACAAATTAAAACAATTTATTAGGTTATAATACATTTTACCTTGTGTAATATATTAGCCTGTTGTTCAATTATGCTTAAAGCACGTTTATATGATCGTAAAGGCAAAGTAGACCATTCAGGTGATATACCTATTTCTTCCAATCGATTATTTAAAACATTCTCTATTTCTTTTTGGAGTCCATCCAGAACTTCCGGTGTGAAAGCAGCTTGTTTTAAACTGACCAGAAAAATAAAGTTAAAAATATACAGTTTATAGATAATATCTTACAAACCTTGTTAAAGATCTTTGTCCTAGAGTTGAAGTATGCGATGGCTTTGAAGTTACATTGTTTTGATTCCTAATGATGCTTTCATTACTTTCTTTCTCTTCCTCAGAAGATTCGCTGCTTACACTTTCTTCACTTGATTCACTTTCAGTCTCATCATCTGAATCAAAATTCACATTGGTTTCCTTCAAAACGATAATTGAAGGTGCTTTCAATAATTTCTTTTGATTTAAGTTTTTGATTTCCTTGGAATTTGGTGTTATCTTAACCTCTAGTTGATCTGATTTTTGCTGTGGGACTGATTTAGTAGTTTCCTTAGTAGCTGATGTCCTCTTGCGTGGTTTAGGTGGTTTCCTCTGAGTTTTCATGTTGATACTTTTAAGGATGGGATTTGTTTTGCTGTCTTGTTCTTTTAGACCTGGATCAACTGCCTGTAACTTTTGTGTTTCTATTTCATTCATTTTATTCCAGAAAGACTGCATTTGATTTTCTAATTTTTCTATACTATCTGTAATCTAGAATGGTTATATAACAAGTTAATTTATAAAAGTTATCCAACACTTGTGACTTCTAACAGGAACTAACGATTCAATAAAATAGAAATCTATTTAGATAAATCTATACAACAAAACTTTAGAATTTATCAGTGCAGTCGTTAGAAATTAATGATTAATTTACTTACCTTGTTGTTTATCATTTCTTCAAATTTTCCAAGATTAATTTCAGTTTCAGAATTAATCTTTTGCTGTATGTTTTCTTCATCCTTGTTATTATCATGATTTTGCTTGATAGGTTTCTGTGCTTGTGCCACTCTTAACACTGGTGAGTGTCTAGTTTGACAATTTATGCAAACCATACCTTCTGATGAAACTGCATCAGTTTGAGTTGTGCTATCATTCCTTTTAATATCCCCCAAATTATCTTTTTTATCTACATTTACCGGATGTATATGTTCTTCCAGTTTTGACAATCTAGGTTTCTCTTGTACATTGACATTTAAAACATTAGTTTCTCCTAAATGGCTTGGATTCTTCTCAACTCGTCTGCTGTGTGACTGTTCTAATTTATTTAGGAATGTTTCAAACCACTGTTCATACTTATCTTGATCAAATTTTTGTGTCTGTAGTATACGTAATTCATTCTCAACATGAATTCTTAAAAATTCAAATTTCTGCTGAAGATCTGCTAAGAGAGTATTTTCTGTAGTATTATTCTTTGATGAGATATTAGAGATTGGAACAGGTTCTTTTGGTGATTTGCCTGGTTCCTCACTGTGTATAAATTTCTCAGTATTATTTAATCGCTCTTTGAGTTCTTTGATTTCCAATTGTAATTTATCAGTTTCAGCTTGAAAGGATGTTGCAGACGAGTCAGCATTTCTTAAGAGATTATGTCGTCTTTTGATATGTGCCACGAGATATTCTTCGGTTGAAAATGCTTTAGGACATTCATTGCACTGATATACCGGTTGATTATGAGTGGAAGCTATTTGACAACTCAAGACAGATTTTAATTCCTTAATTTGTTTTTTAGAATTTGTTAATTCTTGTTCCAATTCATCTATATAATGTTTAAGATTCTTGATTTCCTTTATAAATTAAAAATTATAATAAAATATATCCTATAATAATTGTGTTCTTATACTATTTCAACATACCTCATTATTCTTGGTAAATTCTGTTTTGATGAGTGCAACAGTATTATCTAAGTATTTTTTGCAAAATAGTAGATACTGCACTGACAGTTGACTAAGTCGAAATATTTTAACAAACGTGGGATCTAAAATACTAGTCTGATCGTTGTCTAAACTATATTCAATTACAGTGTTAATATGTTTCTCTATTGTTGCTACATCTCTTTCTCTGATTACTTGGTCTATATCGATATGACCTATAAAAACATTAATAGCTATAGTGCACTGTTAATCGCTCTAATAGGGAAAAGATTTAATTATCAACTTGCCGATGTTTTTATCAAGAGAAGGTTTCAATCTGTGTGTTTGAAATGTAAATCCAGAATCCCATGCTAAACGAGCATAATCATAATGCCAGCGGTAGTCTTCAGCAGACATTTTTTTTTAATATCGATTAATGGGACAAATTAAAAATTCAAAGCACTATTCGAGGTTAATGTAAACAAACACTGACGTTTGCTGGTTGAATTTGACATTTTAAGACCTAACCTCAAAAATTTAAGGAAAGAAAGCAAAGAAGAAAGGTTATGGGTGCATTTCAAAAAGTGATTTATAAAATATAAATGCTATTAACAGTAAGATTTAAAACTCTTGTGACTATCAAAATGTAAAATAAGTTGAAGCGTTCAAGCTCTTCTAGTTGTTGTCAATTTGTTAAGTAAACACTGTGAATTTTCCATGAATATCAATGATGTTTCAAATACATTTCCTCAGAAATATTAGGAGATTTTCCTCAAGTACAAGACAGGTAATATTGTTCATTTCCATATTTTATATTGAAGAAGAACCAATCAACTAAAATTTTAGGTAATTAGAAATGTAAAACAAACACAACAACTGCAGTTTGTACAGCGCACGTTGCACAATGTTTCGTCAGCTCATTTACAAAATGTAAAAAATGTCTATTTAGTGGATGAAACTTCTGAAATAAGCCAAAGGCATATACAAAGTGGTAGTAATAGGTTTACATGTCGAACTTATAATTGTGGAGAATTAAGATTAAAACATGTTGGAGAGCGGGTAACTCTATGTGGTTGGTTAGAATATCAGCGCATGAATAAGTTTGTTGTTATACGAGATGGTTATGGACACACTCAGCTTTTAGTTGATGATAAAGTAAAATTGAAAGTATTACACTGGGATCTTTATAAACAAATTTTAAAAATTTTAGGATATTGAAGTTCAGAAATTATTAAGTACATTACCATATGAGTCAGTTATAAAAATTAGTGGAAGTGTTGTATCAAGACCTAAAGACATGATCAATCCAAGACAGAGCACAGGCGAGATAGAAGTTTTAGTTAGCTCTTTTGAAATATTAAATAAAGCAAAAGAAATATTACCATTTAATATAAGGGAATTCCAGAAAGCAAAAGAAGCGCTTAGAATGCAGTACAGATATTTAGATTTACGTTTTTCAGAAATGCAGAAAAATATGAGAATACGTTCACAGTTTTTTATGTCATTACGAACTTTTCTTGTTAACGAGTGTCAGTTTGTTGATGTAGAAACTCCAACACTTTTTAAAGCTACTCCTGGTGTAAGTATCGGGGCATTTGTAACAGTACTTGAGTTTATTATAATGAAACCTCTGTTTTCTAGGGTGCTCAAGAATTCATTGTTCCAACAAGATTTCCTGGTCAGTTCTATTCATTAGTGCAGAGCCCACAACAATTCAAACAGATGTTGATGGCAGGTGCTATTGATAGGTATCAAAAATGGACAATCTGTATTTTTTTTTAATTATTGTATGACTTGTGAATTTTAGATATTTTCAAATTGCACGCTGTTATCGTGATGAAGGTTCCCGATCAGATCGCCAACCAGAATTTACACAACTTGATATAGAAATGTCCTTTACAGATGTAAATGGTGTTATAAGATTAATAGAAGAATTATTACATTATTCATGGCCTGAATGTTTGCCAAATTTACCCAGAGTCTTTCCTCGAATTGCATATGAGGATGCGATGGAAACATATGGTACAGATAAACCAGATACACGTTTTGAATTTACTGTAAGTGACTTCCATCTATAAGACTGATGTCTTATGTTTATATACACCTTATTGCAACAATAATCTTTTATTTCAGTTACATAACTGTACGAATGCATTAAAGAATAATGAAAATCTAGTCTGTGACAATTTTGGTGCATACTTTTTGGTTTTTCCCGAGCCTTATGTTATATTATCTAAAGCTGTAAAAGAAAGATTTAGTAAGCTAGCTCAGAAGTATTCAGAAAGTAAATTTTTACAAAACAAAGTTGATAATATTGAAACATGGCTTATAAAGTTAAGTCGATTATTAGGCAATAGTGTAATTGAAGAATTGAAAATTGCATTGCAACCTCATAATAATTCTGCAATATTTTTTGGTTATGGAAATAGAGATGAAGTGGTAAGTGCATACCACAAAGATACAATCAAATAATATTTGATAAGTTCTCATTTATTGTAGTTGTCGTTACTTGGTTTGATTCGTTTAGAATATGTTAACATTTTAGAAGAACAAGGACATAAGATAAAGAAAGATGGAATGCATCCTATATGGATAACAGATTTTCCTTTATTTGAAAAAGGAGATACTCCAGGCTCTTTAAATTCTGCTCATCATCCGTTTACTAGTCCTCATCATGATGATGTGCATTTACTTGAAAGCTCACCATTGAAAGTAAGTATTTATTTCATAGCACTTTTTATAGTTACAGTAAATTAAATAAAATCATTACAGGTAAGGGCACAAGCATACGATTTGGTATTAAACGGAAATGAAGTTGGTGGAGGTTCCATTCGAATTCATGATCCTGCACAGCAAGAACGTATATTTAAAATGTTAGATATAGACAAACAATTTATGCAACACATGTTAGATATGCTTGGATCTGGTTGTCCTCCACATGGGGGTATTGCACTGGGATTAGATCGTTTACTCGCCACTATGTTAAATACTAAAAGTATAAGAGATGTGATAGCTTTTCCTAAAACATTTGAAGGAAGAGACCCAGTGAGTGGTGCACCTTCACCAATATCCGAACATGATAAAAAGTTATACCACCTAGAGATTGTCGATAATAAAAGTTAGAGATATGTGAATATTTTTTATTTATTACTACATAATTATAGAAAAATAAAAGTTATAAAAATATATTATGGTTGTGTAATTTTACTTTTATGATGAAGATAAACTAAGAAGGCTTTATTAACTTTATAACATTTAACTTCTCCAAATATCAGCTTGTAAAAAAGCATAGCATGTTATAAATCCCATCAAACTAAAGTTTAATCCTGCTGCATCATTACAAAGATCTCCTGTACATTTACAAACAGTAGCTTTATTATGAGTATCCAAGTAGTGGTAACACCCAGGTGTTCGTATTCTTTGTAATGGTTCATTGTAGCATTTGCGAATAGTTACATAGATTGGTTTTGCTATGACGATCCAGTCTAAACTTTCACCATCCCACATCACTTCATTTTGTTGACTAGCATTAAACTCTGTATTATTGAATATGTATCTATATTTAATATCTTTCATTACAATCTTACTACAAGCTGTAGATATATTTGGACATGCTACTACTTTTTTGGGTTCTGATTCACACTTATCATCTTCTAAGGAGCTACATACATAACAATCTATAGTTTTTGCTGTTAGTGCATTCCATAAAATCAAGATCAGTAATAGCAGTTTACAACAATTATTCATTGACAAGTTTTAGTTATAAAAAATATAACCTTGTATACTGACACTAATAAATTATATATTTTATATCAAAGCATTCCAGCCTGTATTTTTTATTATAAAATTTAAAGTCGGCTTTGATTTTATCTCATTTTTGCAGTGTATAACAAACATACAACAAATTCAGATTTACAACCTAAAATCAAAAATCACTACATATATTTATAATTCATGATTATTTAAAACAATGACACAAATGACAGACCTTTTAACCTATATTATATTTATTTAGTAACTTTTAGCAAAACTTCAAAGTACACTATTACAAGAATATCATGCGAAGGCCTACTTTGAATTATATCCCATATAGCACCGGACATCCAATGGACGTCCATTTGTCATCCAAATCTCGTCCCAACGTCCATGGACATCCATAGGACGTCCGTGTTTGAACGTCTACTGGATGACCGTTAGTGGACGTCCACTGAACATGCAAAAGTGATCCGGCTATCCATAGACTTAATTCGGACATCCATAGAATGTCCATGTTTGGACGTTCATTAGATGACTGTTAGTAGACATCCAATTTTGGCCCATACTTCGTCCAAGAATTATCGGATGTAAAATGTACATTAGACGCCCGTGTTTGGAAGTCCAAGTTTCGTCTAATATTTTAATTTAAAAAATGATTATTTTTAAGTATCTGAACAAATTGTTGACTAAAAATGTACATCACATAAGCATTCCAATGTGGATTCCTTAATGATGTATGAACTAACGAATGTTAATTGCAGTCAGAAAATCTTCCAAATATTTATATAAACTTTTAACTTTTTTTTTTAATATTTGGACGAATTCTGGACTAAAATTGGATGTCCAGTGGACGTACAATTTTAGTCCAAAATTCGTCCAAATATTTCAAACATCCAGATGTCAACGATGGTAATTTCAGTTTTCAATAATAAAGCGTAGTAAAATAACACAGAGTT
>VTPC01000543.1:70851-87344 GCA_011009095.1 Ignelater luminosus
ATTTGTAAATTATTTTTACTGTAGATTAATTTTACTGTAATCACTTAAAATATAACCTAAATAAAATTTAAATGTCACTTGAATAATTTTATAGCTTTTGTTTTACTTTTTTGTTAATATGAAACTATCAAAGACAAGAAATTTAGAATCCATGGGTATCTTTGACTTGGATTTTTGTTGCCCTTACGGTACTATATATATAGGTATATACCTATGGTTGAAGATTGTAGCATGAATAATGATTAATCAAATATACTCCGTTCACAATGTTTCTGAGTTGTATATGGCTGTGAGAGAATGACAGTTTGAGTATTGTAAACTGGGCTGTCTATCTATCAACTTTGGTTTGTAAAATCTGATTGATGCTTAATGTACCTTAAGGTTATGATTTTATGACAATTTGACCTCACGCTATTGCCTTTTTTTATAAATCTGTAAATCAATTACGCTAAAAGATTGTTTTACAAAAATTCCTATTTCCTGTAAAATATTGAAATTAAATGTTCAAACTTTGAGCATTTACAAAAAGTGATATTGGGTTAACCCTAAGCTTCAAGTGAATTCAAACAACGGTTATTGAAGTTAACTTAAAGAAGGCGGTGTTTCTGGACACAGTAATCGCTTTTTTTCAGTGTATGACAACCTGCAGCTTGAAGCTCAGGAGTGATTACATCCTGAATGATAAAAAGAACACTTCTAATTTCATGTACAGATATTAACATAACTTCATATTTCTATTATGTTTCGATGACCCAAACTTTTTTTTTGCAATAACCAGTAAGTATAGATTTAGAAATTGTGAATCTTGTAATTGTAAGCTAAGGTACTATAATCTGCATTCATTAATTTTACTATTTATTTCTAAATGTAATATCAGAAAACAATACAAAAACAAGAAATGGGCTTCGTGTTCCATCAGACTAGGTAGAGCTTGAGGGACAAGAGGAGGAAGCACAAAGCTCCAACTAAAAAAAACAAATCTTTTGATACCAGAGCAGTTCTGAGTAACTCCAGATGTAAAAAGAAAGTTCCTAAAATGAGGTTTTGAGCTAAATATAAATAATTTCTAAATGCCATTTAGCTTATTTTAACATTTGGCTAAAATGAAATCAGAAACGTTCAAGATGACGTATGCATTATTTCTATTTATGAGCCTGTTATCTTCTGAACAAATCATTTATAGAGTTTTCTTTTTAACTAATAATAATTAAAGCTGCCATATTTGCCATTTTATTACAAAATCACACTTTAACAGCTAAATAATTCAACTGACCCTGCTGAATGGCAAGGCTTGCTCATCAGCTGTGGTAAGCTTGATAACCATAAAACAGGAGTAGAATTAATCTGATCCATTTTCAAGTGACTCGAGTTAACCCGAACTCACTTTTTTTTGTCAACACCTAATGTCGTGTGTCACAGAAAACACAAAAAAAAATGCTTCAGTGTCATTTCATTAATTTTCCAAAAATGTTATGTTAAAACAAGACTAAAATTTCTTGAAAATGAAGGCAACCTAAAAAAGCCGTTTTACATCTATCTAAATTTGGAAAAAAATTTAGAACATAATTTAGTACTAAATTTTTCACTAAATTCTGAATAGTGTCATACAGCAAAATTTACAACTAAATTTAGGAAAAAAAATTTTTAGAACATGTTCTATTTCTGAAGCTAGATCAACGCACTAAATGTGAGCAGTCTGGTACGAGGATAATTTGAAAAGTTTTCCGAATGATCTACACAGCGTGTAGATTATGGAAATTTTCCATTGAAAAATTCTTTTTTTGAAAATTAATAACTATTTTATTTCTTGACCGTCCAGAGTGAGAGTGGACTCTTTTTACTCCTCTCAACGTGGGCTTTCAGGAAAACTATAGAAACCCTCCAAGAACTTGAGGGACTAAACCGGACTTAAGCCTCCATCACCATATACCAGAGACAAAACCGCAGTTGTTGTTGGTTGTTCAGCTCCGAAGAAGTCGGTTTCCTCAGCTGGTAAGGTTATGTCGTCGGTATTCTGGGACTCGAGCGGAATACTTTTGATTATTTACTTGCTTTGCGCATGTCTGTTTTATACTAACATTTATGCAAAATTTGCAACAATGTAAAACGTACTACTAAATAAATTTTTAACTAAATTTAGGTTTGAAATTTAGTTGTAAATTTTGCTGTATGACACTATTTGGAATCTAGTGAAAAATTTAGTACTAAATGATGTTCTAAATTTATTTCCAAACTTAGATAGATGTAAAACGGCCTTTTAAGGGGTATTTTTAAAACTGTTTTACCTACTTATTGCAGGTTTGTTTTGCACACTATATCCTCAAGGATATTATTATGTGCAATGTGGTCTGAAATATTTGCCAAAGAATATCTGACAACCAAAAAACATATCCTGCCTCACAAAAACTATGTGTCTGTGTTGATTTTAATATTATAGAGCAATTGCCCTCAAAAGAACATCTTTCGAAAAATAAAATATTATCTGAAACTTCTTTTCTTTTTAAAATGTTATTTTCTAAATCTTCCATCACTAGAAAAATTTAAACCTGTTATAGTTCTACCAAGAATGCTTTGGTTGTTGTAAGATAACCAGTGAAAATTGAGGTTTGAATCAACTTCAAATCAACTCAACTGCTCAAAGCTTCAACGGGAGTGCTTGAATTCAAGTCAAATCAAGCATAAGCGTATTTATTTAATAAATAGGTATTACTTATATTTTTTATTACTGTTGATAATACACACATAATAATAGTATAAGTTTTTTTATTTAATGATTATTTATCAGATCCTTATTAAATAAAATAAATAATGGATTTAGAAACTAGAAAAATCGAGTTTTATTTAGGATTACTAATCCTGAAACATAATGAAGCTAGACAAATGGAAACATTACAGTCATTTTATGAGGCACTTAATTGTTTTATTTACTCTTGTAACATTTCTATACTTAGATGACAGATAGTAATTTCCTATATGTTTGTTTATTGATATGCAAGAAGAAATATAAGGGCAAACTAGGATGCATTTGCTAGGGATGCTAAGGCTTATTCTAGGGTCCAGAGATCTTAACAATATTATTACTCTAAAGTATCGGCATAACAAGTAATTAAGAGCCTCCCCTGCAAGCCATGGGTCTTCCTCGGGCACAAGGAGATAAAACAATTTTGACTTTTCTCAACTCCTATTCATATTATACATAGAAAAAATCTAAAACTAGGGACATGTTGCTGTGGTTTAAGTAGCATTCACACCGTAGAGGTTTGTGTAACCATAGGTGTTTACGAAAATTGAACCAGGTTAACCTGATCAGTCAAACTAACTGCATGAAAACAATTATACCCATAGTGACTAATAGTGGTCAAGTTAACCCATCAGGTGAATGTTCATAAATGCCTCACATGGAGACTATAATGGCATAAAATCATTCTACCATAAAAAATATTATTTATTTATAATTTGAAGTATGGATGCCTTACTAAAGTCAAAAAGAATAAGGATGGTTTGAATCAAAAGCCTGCAAACCTCTATAATGCAAATTGAAATTATGCACATCCATTCTAAAAGTAATTTTATTATAAAAGATACAAACGATTTCTATTTTTTAAAATATGAATTATGATACACATAAATAGTATAAAATATTTTTTCCTTTGCTTATTCATACTTAACCTTTTTTAGTATCTGGGTCACATCCATGTCAGATCAATCTGCAGGGCATGACACCTATAATATCAGATTTTGCTGATTAGTGTATTTATTCCTTTTATGGTATCAAGTAATCATAAAATATCTTACCTCTAGCTTATCTGATTTTAACTTTACAGCTTCTTGTTGTCATGATTTTTAAGGTCTTGTGCTGCAATCATTCATCAGCAGCTTCAAGATCTTTTACACTTGTTAATAAATGTATAAGCATCTTAGAGAAAATACAAGAAGACTCAGTATATGTTTGTTTGATCCAAAAACTTCTTTATTTTTTTTACAAATAAACTTAAAAATATGTTCTGCCTTGTAAAGCACGAAAATTAAGGGTTTTCTCATTCCTTGTATGGGAAAAATTCAGCTTCAATATCACAAATCATAAATATCCCAAGGGATAAAATTGAACTATACATTAAAATTACTGGAGTCTCTGTATATTCTGTACATTATATGTGTTACATCAGAATCAGTTACAAGCTCAAGCTTGTTTATCTATAAGGGTAGCAGTTATTAGTGGGATGCAAGTAGGATCTTTAATTGTTTGAACTAAACCTGTTCTATGTAAGAGTCATTTAAAGCAATTACATCTTTGCTTTCAAATCCCAATAAATTAGTATTCAAATCTTCACCACAAAACAGATTGTTGTGCATTGGAATGGTTTCAGAAATGTTTACATTGTTATACTTATTCCAATTCATTTGAAATGTAATAAATAGATGATAATGCTGAATTATTCTTTCCAAAAAGAAATACTCATACTATTTGCAAGTAAGTTTTATCTATAAATGCAGTTTATGTTCAGAATATTTTTTTTCTTTCCTACTAACAGGTTTTGCTTTTTTCAGATAGGTAAACTTTCTAAAATTAAATTCCTTTTTTATAATAGTAATGGTTTATTTACGGATCAGACTTCATTTTACATACATAACATATAGAGAAAAATACATGCATTTATTTAACTTTATAATTAATTATAATTATAATAAACATTGAAAGGTAAGCCTCGGAAATCCACATCGTCCAAACTGTTCACCACCTGACTCATTCTGCTTACAGGCAAAAACAACTCATAGTTAGTGCAGGTCTCACAAGAAGAGGAGGATTTCTAGTACCATCACTAGGAACATGTAACATAAACTTTTCCAATATTCAAGGAAAATAAATCATAAAAGATAAACACGAAATAAGCATCAAAAAATGATGGTAAATTAAAATATTTCAGTCATCAAGATTTTCAAAATTAGTTTGTAAAAGGTAATTATTCGTTTCATCATATGGAAATAATAAATATCACAGTTAGAGTATAAGTTAGGCAAATTTATATCACAGATCTTAATAAAAAGGGAGGGATGATATCTGTCACAAGGCAGCAACGGTAAGCTTTTAGTTGCAACTGACAGAATTGCAAAATACTAAAATTACATCATTATCACATACCACAAAAACTCATATTATCGCAGAATGGTTGATCTATCAAAGCTTTTAAATCACAAGAGTTGTAAAACCAACATTACCTTCAGAGCTGGTCTAAAGAATATTTGGAAGGTTATAGTCACACGTCGTGTGAGAGGGATTTAGTGATATTAATTCTTCAATTAACATTGTATGTTTAGAATAAATATTGATGTCAGAAGCTGGAGGAATGTAAATAGCTCCTAACGTAATACAGAGATCCCTATTTCTTCTCTACTTGATACATCAACATGTAATTGCATCACGAGAACTAATAGGATTTTCTTCTATAAGAACTAAAAATAACTGCTAAGAAATTATTTTTTGTTACCAATAAGAATTTCAAAAGGGTTGCTAACTAATCGAGTTATTCTTCAATTACCGTTAAAATATCGTGTGGCTTAAATTAGTTGATAGAGAAAAACTGGCAAAAACAAATAAATGTTTAATTACTATTTATTAATCTTGCCTTGATTTCTTTTATGCGAGTTAACAAAAGTTGAGTTATAACAATATTTTGTAGGGCCAGTTTAGGCATTTAGCTAATGGTAACGTTTTATTATTATTTCTTTGATGCGTAACAATAGTATAATTAATTATAATTATAACCAGTAATAAGTACAAAGAAAATGCAATAGTAACAAATTTACAATAAATCAAGTTCAGTTCATATTATAACACACATAATTTCCTAAAAAAATGTTTTGATTGTCCATATTGCAAATATGCAATGTTGTGGATTTATCAAATTTGATATGCGAAGTGCTTCCTTTAGCATTAGTCATAGTTGCCGAGATGATGCATTCTTCTAGTCTTATTTATTATGAAATTAGATATTAGTAAAATGAGTGTGTTTTGTAATTGGAACAAAATGTGTTGTAATTGAAATGAAAATTTTTATTAGTTGGATAATTGGATGTTTATTACATATTTTTGTTATGTCTATTTTCATGCCAAACACATTTTTAGTGTGAATTAAGCCTTTTCATACAATATTAAGTGGTTTTTATTGGTCTTATAGTCATATTTGGCACGTACGGACATACTTTAAGCACTTTTCCTGAAAAGATCATATTTTAGTTAATCTCATGATAAATATTTTTGTTAAAAGCACAAAGTTGAAAATTTTTGTAATTATTTCTAGAATTTTGTCTTGAAGTGTTTTTCAGAATCATAAACAATATGTAATGGGATTTAACTCGCCAGGAAGGCACAGGTAGTTTACAGAACAAATTATCCTGGCCAACAATGATGTAGGTCATTAGGTGAAAGGGAACTTGCATGCTTACCTATTTTCTTAAAGAAAGAATGTTTACAATACTTTTGTGTAATTAACTAAAAGGATTTCTTAAAAGTACATTTTTCACAACTTAAGATTGTTTAGGTTCTAAGTATTTTTAATGTAGAAGTCTAGAGGACTAAGGATTCCAGTGAACTATTGGGTAATGAATGGCATTAATAATTGACATTGGTCAATATACTTAGATGACAGTTAATTATGTGAAGATAAAAAAATTCGATAGGTTTGAAATCCTTAAATTTCCTTCATCTGCATTTTCTATTCATTTTTATCTGAAGTACTTAAAGTAGGATTTTCCCAGAAATCTTTGCCATTGAGTGGATAGGTAGTACCTGAAACTATAGGTTTTCAAATTAGTTACCTCTTGGAAGTCAGTACTTAATAAAAAGTTTTGAGGTCATATTTTGCATTTTATTAGTCACACTTCATATTTGTAAGATGATTTTTGCTTGCACATTTAGCCAATTTCTAGGGTTTAAACATCCAAGCCCTATTAATAATTAAATGTATTTCCTTGAGAAAATGTTTAAAGAAAAATAATTTTGTTTAAAGTAAAATGATTGTTGATTGATCTCAATTATTATTACAAAACATTACAGCAAAACTTCGCATTATGGACACTCCCTAAGAAGACAGATTTTGTACAACCATATTACTAGGATGTGCTAAATGGTCTCGTCACCCAGATACTTCCAATAAATGGACAAAAAGTGTGGAAGAGACAGTATCCACTTATTGGAGACTTTAGTGTATTATTATTACAACAAAGATGCTGAATATGGTGTTTATTTACTTTTAAACATAACTGAGTTTTTACAGAAATGCCCTTGTTTCTGTGCTTACTACCATCAGTATAAAACTGAAATTTAACCAAGTAGTACTTGCAAAATGATACTTTAGTACACTCTAGAAATTAGATTTTAGGTTAAATTTCTAAGATCTACTACTCAACAATAGTGTGCCTTGATATTGTTTTATTATGACATTTAATAAAACAATATCAAGGCACACTACTCAACAACAAACATTTATTAATCCATGGATGAGTTACTTTCAATTTTGCAACTTTTAACACTATAATAAATTAAGTTTTAAAAAATTAATTTACTTTATTATTTATATTGTTTAAAATATATTTAATTTTTTATCTTAACAGATCTTTTTACACTATTAATTTACTTTTAACATTCTTAACTACTTATTAACAATTATTATTTCTACGCTACCTTATTCCTAACTAAAGGTTACTTCACTTCTGTTTCAATATTCATTAGTTTATCTTAATCAACAATTTGTTCTTTTAATTCTTTTCAAAGGTTCATCTAATGTTTTGTGGGTTCATCTTTCGATGTTAATGCTGATGCATTTCCAAAGGCATGGAACTTCTTTTACCAACTAATTATACCGGGTGTATTAATACTATAACAATACACCTGCTATAGAAATGTCATTTCTACTGTTCATGTGACTTATTAAAGAAATACTCTCCACTGTCAAAAGACCACTGAGATGCTTTTACTTTTTGATTACACGATAATTTCTAATTGTATCTAATAAACAAACGAGAAGAAATTCACTTATTATTTACTATGAAGTTTTTAACTTTGCACTCTTAATTAAACACAATTTTACTTTTATACAGACTTTATTGGAAATAATGTTTAATGAACACATCGTATATTGATAATATAGAAACACTACATGTAAGTATGAGTTAAAAATTTTTTGCTTACCTAAAATAGATTATCAACGACTATCTATTAGGAAAACCATTGATTATTCTAAAATCAAATATTATAAACTAACTCATCTATCACAAAAGAAATACTGATATCATCCTTTCAGATGTCGCACACATACTAAAAAAAATCTTTTTCAAATTTTCATAACTCACATATTATTATTTATACTTTAGGATGGAATACAGCATTACATCGATGATAAAGATTCTTATCGTTAGTAAAATATATTCTAAATTAAATAAATTGCAGTCTCCTCTATCATATAGTAGGTGCTTGCTTTAATTGAAGAAATAATTAGTATAAATTATACTTGCTTAAATAAGTTCATTAGAATAATGGTAAATCCTCAGATAGTCTGATAACAATAATTAAGTTTACGGTTTACAAAATATTTATGCTTTTGTACTTGCTGAATTTTATAGTTATAAACTTAAACGTAGATTTCATTAACTTTACAACTAGAATGCTGCATCTGACTCACAAATGAAGTGTCTTTTTTTAAGTCCTTTTGTATTACGTCACATGTAAACATTTAAACCTAAAATATCAGCAATCTGTAAGGAATACCACAGTACCTAACCTTACTAAAATAACCACATTTTTTAACAAACACCTTGTATATGTACCCTCCTACTTTACTATAATATAGTTTGTCGCAAAAATAAAAATTTAACAAAAATAATGAGGAAATTGCAAAATATATTACTCTGTACTTTTTTAAAAAGAGACACCTATCACTAACGTCAATAATAAACAAAAATATTATCACTATCCATTTAGAAGTTTAGAAATTTTAAAAATCCTATTTATAATAATTACAGAGCGTACTTGTTCTTTTAAAAACAGGTACAACAACACATCCAGCGTATAATACTGGATTTCTTTTGATATTAAAACATGGAAAAATATTTAAGTGTCTTCGATCCATGGTAACCAAAATGCCATGTTTGTGCAAGCCGAGGCTAACATCATATATTTTGGATTGAATTGTACACATTGAACAGGACCGGGATGATCAGCATTTAAAACACATACTTTATACCCTGTATCTGCATTCCAAACATGAACCCGTCCATCAGTGGAACCACTAAATATAAACTGCGAATCAGGACTGAAAGAAGCTTCGATTGGTATGCCTTTGTTATTTAGATGCCCTGTAAATGTCTGAAGAGGTGTTCCATGGAAAGCATCCACTAAACGTATTATAGACCCATTTGTACTAATTAAAATTGTCTTGCCATCTTTCGAAAACTTTAAACCTGTCCAGTCGCATTCTTTCTCCTGTGTTAACTTAAATGTAACAAACGGTCCCTTATCAAAAGAACGTAGATCGTACAGCTTGATACTTTCAGAATTAACTCCTGCTGCAAAGATGAGACCTTCGGGATCGTAAGCAGCTACTGGTCGACCCGACAAATGCATGAGCCCCTGACAGTTAGGTGATCGTAAATCCCATAATCGTAATGTCTTATCTAAAGACCCCGATAGAAACGTATCCTCGACGGGAGACAAACACAAAGACACAACTTTTTTAGTATGCCCGGGAAAATACCGAATGTATTTATTATCATGTAGTGACAAATATCGAATTGTATCATCTACTTTTGTTGAACTATGGATAGCAGTATTCTTAGCATGAGTGAAATGTATCAAATCCACTCCATATTTTTTACTGTTGACAGTTCTTGCTTGTGTGCCTTTTTCGCAATCGTAGATAACGATCTGATCGTCCTCGCTACATGAAATGAGTGTTTCACCGCTAGGTGAAAAATCTATTGCATTTATTTTATCGGTGTTCTCGCGAAAAACTTTTGCAACTTTGAAACTTCGAACCACCTGATCAATAAGTTTCATTTTGTCCTAGACAAAATCTCGCTTTTTTATGTATTATTTTCATAAACTAAACAAAATATGGTTGCCAAATAACCCACAACACTGATGTCATTGTTCGTTGTCGGCCCTTTTCAGAATTACCAACATACTACTTTTAGGTCGTAGAATCTAAAGTCCCCAGATGCAGCGGGAAGTTTAAATAAATATTACTTTAAAATACAGAAGTTGTTTAAAATTTAAGCATTCAATTAACTAAAATTATAAAATTTATATTTAATGATCATTAGTAAAGTTTTAATTGTTTAAACAACGAATTTCTTTAAAAAAGAAATCTCTATTTAACTGTACTAGTATCATGTGTTTTGTACAGATGGTGCAAGAATGCATGAAATATTTCAGTTTGAAATTTTGAATTAAAAAAATATTTCTCCAGTTTTTTTCATGTCTAGAATCATTTTATGTATGTAGAAAAATATTCTACTTGAAAGACTGATTTGTATATTGTGAAAAACCTTAAAACAATACAGTTTGAAGCTTTGGGGAAACCAGAGAGAAGAGGCTTAATGAGAAGGAACAGCTAATAGTTTATTAGTTATGAAATTTACCTACAACTGTGCTTTCTATGAACACTGCTATAACTAATAGAGAAGGCGGGAGTTTAAGAAATATTTATACTAATCAGAATAGTAAAGTAAAATTGTTGCACAAAGAAAACAGAATAAAAAAAAATCATTTTAATGTATATTTAGGACCATACTTCTGTATATAATTATCTATTACAGGATTTGTTTTACAATCTTTTTTAGCAATTTTTCTATTAACTAATGCTACAAAATGTTTTAACATTATAAGTATAACAATCAAACTATTTATATCATTTCTCAGCTAGCACAATGCTGTTCACAGTTTATAACTAATTTGCTAAAAGTACATGATAACGCAAAAAATATTTCATCACTATTAATAACATTTGGGATTCTTGCGAAGATTTGTCTTTTTAAATTATCTATTTCTTGGCAGAATTCTTCGTGAAGGTAATATAATTTACCTCTTACATGTTTTAATGAAATTAAGGAATTATTTACTTCCTGTTTTTTCTAATGTAGTAATGATTGTATGTATTTGCAGCAATTTTGTTTAATAATAATAAGTAGGGCTCGGATGCTAATGACATGTCATTTATTTTTGTTTACGTCTATTTTCATGCCGAACACATTTTTAGTGCAATTAAGCTTTTCTATTCAATATTAAGTGGTTTTTATTGGTCATATAAAATCATACTTGGCATGTAAGGGCATATTTTAAGCACTTTCCAAGAAAAGGTCACATTTTAGTTATATTTCGTAAAAAATATTTTTGTTAAGAACACAAAATTGAAAATCTTTGTAACTCTTTCTAAAATTTGGTCGTTCAATGAAAAACCAACGTCTAATCTTCAAGAGCACATCAGTATCGATAGCTACAAATAAAACGTTGAAATTTTCAAATGAATTGTGTAAAATGATGGTGAGTGCTAACAAAGTAGATAATCCTCACTTCAAGAATCTCATGGAAAACTCTACTAACAAAACTATTCTCACGGAATTACACAAAAACTATCTCTCTGTTTGTTACGAGAATAAATAACATCAAGAATAATAAATAACATCGAGAATCGCAAAACACGTATGAGGTAAAGACCACCGCATCCAATGGGATAATGCGCAAATAGTGACCAAAGAGGAGCACAGAACTCGTACAAAACTGAAAGAGACCACATACATAGCGCTAGCCGATACCGATAAGCCCAGCTAGCTTAAAAATAAAACCAAACGGCGTAAACCCCTACTGTGCAACATGCACAGAAACCTCCTGCGCATCCAGCTACAGAAATGCAACTCATAAAGAACTTATAAAATTACATAAGTAAACCGCCCCAGCAGGTCAGTGATTCGGGCACCCAGCGTAGTAATCAAATTAGAAATGCAAAATAATAAACCAAACCACCCTTCTCAGAGCGAATGCAAAGTGAATTTTTGAAACGTCGCGACAAAATATCACAACAGTGTGTGGCATAGCCCAATTAACACCTCAAACGGGATAGTGTAGCCGATAACAAGATATGGGTATCTATTGATGAATCGACAGATTTCGAAGGAAGATATGTAGCCAATGTAATTATTGGAATGCTCTGCGCTGATCGGCCCGGCAAAACTTTGCCTTGCTCATGAATAGGTTAGGTTAGGTTAGCGGAAGAAATTCGCGAGATTCTTCCTGATGTTGATAAATTAATATCCAATGTAAAAAAGATCTTCGTAGAAGCTCCGCTGAAGGTTGAGATATTCAAAAATTTAGCTCATGACCGGTCATTACCAGGTGGGGAACATGGGCTTGATGCTGTTGTATATTATTATGCAAACTATTCAGTCATCAAGGACATTGTGAATGGTTTCAGTAAAGATGATGCAGCTTCTATCAAGATAGTGCAGGGGCTGTTTTCTATTTAGTAGCCTATCAAGAAAGCTGGCGTACATCAAATCTAACTTTGGCGGTATATCAAATGCGATTACTAGGTTAGAAGTTGTTGGTTTCGACATCAAAGATTCTCTGGTAATTGTCGGGAATGTGGAACTCAATATTGAACAGGCAGGTGGAAATACTGTGAAAATGTGAAAAGAAAACTTTATTTAATATGCTCCTATAACGTCCTGCTTCTCCTGTTACAAAGCGATACTTAGTGACAATCGGAGATCATTTTTATTTGATAGCCTCAAGAAACACATCATCATTCAGTACAATGCAGTCAAAATAGATCAATAAGCAAAACAAACAATAGAAGTATGTGGACAACTAGGTGTTACTTTTTACAGTTTTAATGTATAATAGTGATATTTAATAAAAAGCTTTAAGGTCATAATTTGCATTTTATTGGTCATATTTTCGTATTTGAAAGGTTATTTTTGCTTGCATATTTAGTCAATTTTTAGGGCTTAAACATCCGAGCCCTAATAATAAGTCTTTTAAAAATAAATCCTGCAATATATGCAGATGTATTTTGCCATAATATTAGAGAGTTTTTGGCTAATTGATTCAAATTGCCCATAAAAGAATAACCGGCAGTATTTGCTGCTGTGGTACTGCTACATGGATAAGAATATAATTCCTGATGTGATTAATGTTGTTCATCATTGTCTTTGCTGCTACTCTGGAATGTTTGTGCTAGCAATTTTGCTGAAGTTAAGAACATAAATATGTGATGAAACAGACTGATGATGGAGCATTGGTTTGGGCAAACGAGAAGTTAAGAAGTGATGTGAGGAGTAACTTAGAAGTATTTGTGAAATAATGTGATCGTGACAATTGTACTGAGTTAGATTAAGGCGATTTGCAATCTAGCTTAAGATTTTTATACCAAGTTTTACATAGGTACACATTATGAGAAAAAAGTCATACATATTGATGAGTATATGATAGTGCAGAGGTTAGCATGGTATTTACAACCTGTTCAAATAAGGATGACATTGCCTTAATTGATAATTTACTAAGAGATTTCATGGCTGATTCCCCGAAATTCAATGATTTCATAAAACACTCATTGATATTTGCTTGTGTTCAGTTGGTCGAAGCCTTTTCAGGAGATGCAGCAGGAAGTATAACACATTATCCATTCCTAAGTGCACCTTGATATGCACCTTTCTTAAGATTTACAGGAGAGGAAGTAGTGGAGCTACTTCAGAGACTAGAAGTTAAAAATATTTGCGGAACCTTGAAACAATTCGTCATTGGTATGATGGATATATTATGCCTGGCGACAGTACTTTGAAAATATAGTATAGTCTTAAAGGACTTGGGGAATAGTATGGAATCCAATAAACCAGAATATTCATCCTACTGGACTGACACAGGTCATGTGAAAAACTTCGAATCGCTGTTCATAGACCCTTCAATTCAAGAGAAGATTGAGCAGGTTTTCACTACTGATGGTAAAATAAAGGAGATACGTATGGTTAAATCAGTGACTTTCAAAAACATAACGAGTTTAAATGAACTGATTTCTTCAGAGTATAATAAATCATCAGAGGAAATTGGGGATTTATTTTTACAATTCTTGGCTGATAGTGGTTACTTTAATATATTTCAAGTTGATAGCTAAAACTGTAAGTTGATGAGAAAAATTATAAAACTGAAACAGAAACCGAAAAAGAAAATTTTGTATTCTGAAAGTACCAAATTTTGAAATTAGGAAGCATCTTCTAGAAGTTTGCTATAATGAAGCATTCCATATTATAAATAAATACAATCTGAGATCTAGGAACATTAAAACCTATATAAATGCTCCGAGATCAGTATTAGAAAATACAAGTAAGAGTTGATCTTACAAAAGCTGTGGTTGCACTTGGTTGCACTATTTCAAGTAAGGGAACTGTATTGGTCTCAACTATGATACGCTTTTGCTGCTCTAGATGGCGCTAGCTGTAACTTTTCAAAATTAAAATATTACCTTTTAATTATTTCCAAAATATAAAATACTTTCGGATAATAAGTAATGACTATAAATGTATGAAGGGTAAATAGCATAAAATTCAAGAATTCAAGAATTTTTGATTTCAGTAAGTTGGTTACAAAAACAAATTACAAAACAACAAAGTTTACGTTAGCATTGCACGTACATTTTTTAGACCATGTAAAATCGTAACAATTAGGTTGTGATATCGTATCTATTCAATTAGGTATACAAATTTTTAAAAGTTAACTAAAATGGACGCTCTAAAACCAACCCTCTTGCCGTTTAGTAGAGTAAAGAGAGTAGTGCAGCAAAATATTCTCAAAATATTTCTCGGTTTTGGGATTCTTCCATCTATTGAGCAATAGTGGTTTAACATTGAAAATGATTTTTTCTCATTAATTTGAAAAGCATTAGTCATGCTGGTGTTAATGCACATTGAACACCTCTCCTGTTAATATAGGAGTGATGGTCGTGCTGATGATTCTCCTCGATAAACACACCTATAAACGGTAGAAATTGTCGTGAAAGAAGAGATACTGTAAGAATAGATTGGATTGAGTTTGAACAAAAAGGGAAATGTTTTGTACTTTTTTCTTATTAACAAATTACCCATTGCCTAATATTAGTTCAGAAATTTTAGAGTTGTGAAATAAAAGTTTTTTTATAGAATTTTAGCACTTGGAACAATCTTTGCATAGCTATTTTTGAAAGATGTTAGAGACTTTTAAATGCTTCGGGATTTCTGCCGAAATTACTAGCTGCCGAGATTTTGTTATCCTCCCTAATTGGAGGAACACGGCACTTATTTGTTTATCTACTCAACAGGGGCCGTGTTTGATGTCCTAACAAACATTAAAAAAAATATGATGTCGTCAGTTCAGTTTTGTGAACAAATAGGGCTCAATTAGCTGCTAATATTATTGACGATAACAATTGCTCCGTAAATAACATCTCTCTGGAAGTGCCTGTCATTGATAGGGAATATATAGAAATCTTCAATGATGACGATTTCTTCAATAATTGTTTTAAATATAACAAGATGGTGGGAAATATCTAAAACTTTCTCTGCATAAAAGATACTGAGTGTTATTGCTTCTACTAAATGAAGTGCTCCTTGACCTGATAAGGTCACGATAACTAAGGTCAGAACTATTAATGCCCATACGCTCTGTTTATTCTTAAATGCATGTATATTTAACGGTTACCGCTCCCTACCTTTAAAAAGTATCGAATCACCCAATCAACAAGAAGGGTGACCTCCTTAATGTTAACAATTGAAGGCAAAACGCAATTTTTGGCATTTAGCATCTCTAAAATCCTACTATCTTGTTTGCAAAGAGACTTTGTGAGTACGGATGGTTGCTTTGCTTTCAATCCCTCGTCAAACATTGTCGAACCCAAATAAAGACCTACAACATGGTCACCTTAGATCCGACTAAAACTTCATAAATAATTCTGAAGACGCATATTCCAGAATTTCTTCTCCTTTCATCCTTGTTGTTCAGTTTAGTGATGGATAAACTTCTCAAAATCTTTCAAAATCTAGATGCGGGTTTGCAAAGTCTCAGTACTGGTTTGCTCAGATGACCCGATCATTCTGAGTGATGGATATTCAAAACCCAACTCATTACTTAAAAGGTGTCACTACATCAAGCAGTCTAGTCCTTAATTCCTTTATATGTGTAGTCTTACCCGTCGATACGTTCCTCCAAAAGAAAAAAACTTTCTGTGTATTCAGTATCAAGTTTGATACCAAGAACGGCCATCGCATAGATAATCTTTGGGAACCAATTTACGTATATGGGTTTGAACTACAATGTTATGCCAGTGAAAGGTAGCAATGTGGACACCTTCACACTTTATTTTTGCCGTGTTCAGGAGGCATTTCCAAAACCATACCAAAAGTTTACCCTGGTTGAATACTACTTTCGGCCTAGGATGTTACCCAAAAAGCAATACGTATAGATTGATTGCAAA